>LPNX010518275.1:91205-108574 GCA_001517045.1 Pseudotsuga menziesii
GATAAGAATCCTAGATTCCATGATCGAACCAAACACATCAACACAAAGTACCATTTGATTCGACATCATGTAGAGGCCAAGACAGTCCATCTTCGACATTTTTCCACAAATGATCAAGTTGCAGACATCTTCATCAAAGCGCTTGGATGAGAAAAGTTTGAAAGATTCAGAAACATGCTCGGACTTACTAACACCCCTTCGGATTAAGGGGGGGATTGTTGGAATATAATCCGTTGGGATTATACATTATTGTAAATATTAGGAATATGAAGAGACTCTCATATGTGTGATCCCAAGAGTCATCTTAGATGTATAAATAAGCTAGGCATTCTATGAAGAAATAATAAGAATCGGGAGTTATTAATTCCAACAAGAGGCAAGAACATAATCCACTAATTTTGTTGTGCACCCAAAGTCAAAATCAAAGTTTATATGTTTCCCATTCTAAAATATGTAGGACAAATAAATAATCAAAATATCCTTTCAGTTACCATTTATACAATTATAAAGTACATCTTATAAAAATATCATATGATATTTTTTGATGTAATTGTAACTTCAGAATGTATTCACTTGTATATCTTATGTATTGTACCCCGATGTTTATTCCAGGAAGTATCTGTAATGCAAACAAGTCATGTCATATCAATGTGGGTAACCCTCCTATTGTTCAAGGGTTAAAGTCCCTGCAGTTCCTGGGCCCTAGGGTTATTAGACTCTCCTAGTAAAGTCGGCCCTAGTGAGTTATTGTCAAGTCGGGAATTAGTGTAAATAGAGAGTGAGCTTCTCTATTTATCACACACTCACTCACAGTCAGTTGTAGCGCATAGCTAAGGGAGAAGAAGTTGTTGGGGCTAGAAAGAAAGAGGCTACTACTGTCGGGAGATCATCTTACTGTTTTGGGTTTTTACTTTGGTGCTGATTCTATCTTTGAGGAAGTTGTGGGGTTTTCTCCATTTATGGTTTCCCCGAGGAAAAAAATTGTGTTCATTGTCTCTTGTGTTTGATTGTTGTACTTGTTATTCTCTTAGTTAAATATCCTAACATAATGCTAGCTTGAATGATAAAATTCTAACATGGTATCAAAGCTAACCTGAGAAGAAGACACTGTGCAGCTTCAAAAACTAGGGCTTCCTACTTTTTGGATCTCTCTCCACAGATTTTCAGCAAAAGAAGGTTGGACTGACTTTCCTCCCTAGGGCACATCTTTCTATTGAAGTAGAATATGATTCTAAGATTTTTCAGTTTTGGACCCGATACTACTGCCAGAAATTATGGATTTCCACAAAAGTGGAATTTTTGAGTGAGCCCACACCTGGATTGATCTACTCCTCAAAATCTAAGTTTAGAGATCAATATCAAAGCATTTGGTTGGACAAAACTCTGGGGAAGTCAAACTCTAGTCTGCTCCTGAACCAGCACTGCAGAAATTCAGTTCGAAATCCATATCCGACATCTTTACATGGTAAGATCTAAATATTTTGTATTTCCATTTTATGTTCCCAGTTAAGATGTCTCATCATACCAAGCTTGATGAAAAGCTTGAGGTATCTGATAACTTTCAAGCTTGGAAGTATAGGATCTCCCTGGTCCTGTAAGAAAATGAGTTGGACTCCTACATCAATGAGGAGGTTCCAGTTCTAGAGGGAGATGAGGCTAAGGCCTTACACAAGAAGAAGTTGGTTATGGAAAAGAGGATTATTGCTGATTCAATCAAGGATCACCTCATACCATAGGTGTCCTCCCTAAATACACCTAAAGCTATGTTTGATGCCCTAACCAAACTATTTGAAGGAAAGAACATAAACCGAAAGATGAATTTGAGGAACCAGTTGAAGAATGTGAAGATTCAGAATGTAGAGACCATACAGTGTTACTTCACAAGGGTCTTCCAGATCAAAGAACAACTTGAAGCAGTGGATGAAGAAGTGGAAAATGTAGAGATTGTAATGACCACCTTGAATGGTCTCCCTAGGACATGGAACTCTTTCATTCAAGGGATCTGTGCCAAGAAGAAGTTAGTCAAGTTCAGCAGACTATGGGAAGAATGCTCACAAGAAGAAGCTCAGATAACAGCTCGAGAAGAAAATATGGGAAGTGAAGATAAAGCTCTCATAGTTTAATCCAAGAAAAACAAAAGGGACCATCATCATCATCATCATTCTAAAGGTAAGCACTCTTCCTACAAGAAAACTCAACTCAGATGCTATACTTGTGATGAAATAGGACACTATGCCAAGGATTTTCGTAGAAACAAAAGAAACTCTCACAAGAAGAAAAACAACAAGAGAAGACATCATGCTCATGCTACAGAAGATGATGAACCTTCCACAAAGAGAAACAAGCAAGAAAGTGATGATTCTTCAAGTGATGAAGAATATGTTTTGATTTTCACTCTCACAAGAAACACCACACATGGAAGCAATGATTGGATTATAGACAGTGGGGATTCCAAACATATGACAGGATTCAAAGAGTCTTTTATAAGACTATTAGAACATGAATCACCCCACAAGGTGAAACTCGGAGATGACTACCAATATCCAATAAAAGGTAGTGGGGAATCCTCCTATTCTAATATCCTCGGTTTTGACCCCAGTTGCATTAAAAGACACATGATGTGTATATTGTAATTAATCATGGTGGAGCTAAAGGCAAAAGCCCCACCATCGATTTGGTTGTGTTATGTTTCGGCAATTGGAATCGTTGCCAATGGTATATCGTGCTATCCGACACATAATAGTTTTGGCGTCATGCCAAATATGGACATTAATTAAAATGAACCTACAACTAGCTACGACGGTGCAACGTTAATGAAAAGGGCATGATTTACTAAGGTTAAGGTGGGGGTATTGTCTAACCCGTGGGAGCCATTGGGAGATTGCTATGTGTCGACCACCCATTTAAACTTCTGTTGTTTGTTAGTTGGGGGTAGTTATTGCTGAGTAGTGGTGGGTGTGGCGGGGATGTCATTCCTTGCCCACGTGCCCACTCCACCAGCGGACTCTTCCTCTTCACATCGCTTGGAAAGAGGGGCAACATTCCATTCTCTCCACTCTTCCACTCAAGGTTTTCACCTTGTTCATCTCACACGGGTAGTCGGAGGGTCTGCTCTTGAATTTTGAATGATTGTAGTCTATGCAAGTTTTCCCATTTTCACACAGGGAGTGTTGTTTACCTCACGCGCAGGTCGGGGGTGTGTTCTCCTACGGCGAGCTTGAAGAGCATCCTGAGAGGCACGATTTTGGTGGTGTAAGTTTTCCCTACCGATTTGTGGTCTGCATATGTGTTTTCCCCTGTCAATGCTGGGAGTTTGGCTTCTCTCCCATTTACGGACTATGTAATGCTTCTGTGGTTTCATTGTGAGATTGGGGCTGTTGTTCTTCCCCTAGTTTGGGTTGTTGTGTGTGTGAAATTACCTTTTGGGGTTGCTGCTGAGTTGTTTTGGCCACGCTAGGGACGAGACACACTCTAAGTCGCCTTGCTTGGATTGAGCTGCGTTCACCATTTTGGGTTGTCACCCTGTTTCCTTTGGTTTTCTTCACAGAGTTGTGAACTAATTATTTTACTGCGGGTATGCAGTGGTTGGTCTTCGAACTGTGTGGAGTGGGATTGAAGGATAGGTATGCTTGAGAAACCTAGGTTTGGGAGCCACACAGAGAGAGTTAGATAGCTGGCTTTCTTCTCCACAACCCCGGAAGAGCACTAGCAAGGGAAGTCAGGGCTTGAGGGACTGTGAAGCAGAGAAGGGACTGATTCCTGGTGTCGAGTGTGTGTGGGTGTCTTAGAAGTCAGGCTAGCTCCGGTGTAGGCATCCTTAGCTCTTCCATGAGTGCACTGGTTTAGCATTCAGCCTTTCCTAGCTCCTTGATGGCCTGATAAACCCATCTGTGTTGACTTTGCTGTATTGTGTATCCTTGGCTATGTGTAAGCTTGCTTAGTCCCTTATTCCTTGGGGAATCATGCCCAGCTCGAGGGTGGCAGTGTTGCTGAGAGATTGATGAGCATGCTGGCCTATGGTTGGGTGGAACGTTGCAATGATATAGCTGGTTGCAGGATGAGTTCTTACAAGATGAGTATTTTTGACCATTTCATCTTTGTAGTTATATTTATTATTAATGAATAATGATGAACATGTTGATGCTCGAATGTATGTTTGCTTCCGTTGTATGTTCAGTAATTATGCATCCTTGCATGTTTTTTGTTTTAAGCATTTTATTTTAGCATTATATGCATGTTCATCTTCATGGGGCTAGTTGCCCAAAAGTTTTTGATGGTTTGGTAGTGTCCTCCTCGCCGATCGGAGGGTCGGGGATGTTACAGTGTGGTATCAGAGCTAACGTTGCAGCATGGGCCTAAATGGGCCATGAAAGATCATCTCGCAGAGGTAGGTTACGTTCTGCCCAGCAAAGATTAGAAAACTTCCACAAAAATTGCCTAAGTGCCTGAACTGTCTGCTCATCGAAAGACTTAGTAAGAAACTCTTTCAATGCAGTGGACCATCTAGTCAGAATGTCACTCGACAAAGGAAGAAATTGAGAAATTTCTCTAAGTGTTCGTCGGTCATCGCCGAAAGATAGAGGATGTGGGAGCCACAGTTTCAGTGGAGATCGGTCAAAGACTGTCAAAACGCTGGCTCCATTTATTTAAAAGAACATCCAATGATTGACTGTCAATGATCAGCGGAATTTAGTCGATTGGATTGGTGGCGAATAATGGAAAGAAGAGCTGACAAAGCGGTGGAGAGGAAACTTCCATTGAAGGCCATCAACGGAAGACTGCCGAAATGGTGGTGCGATTTAGTGGATGGAGTACCCATAGTTTTGGTGGAGATTAGTAGATCGATCGGTGAAATTTAGGGGATTGAAACGCTGATGATTAGCCGATGAGGTCACCGAAACATCATCTTCATCGGTGAAATTTAGTTCTTTGGGGAGCTGATGCGGTGGAAGACTAAGAAAAAAATGCCCAAAATTTTTCTAAGTCACGAGACCATCGACGATCGAAAAAGTTTAGCTGATTGGATCGCTGATGACTAGAAGATGGGATCGCCGAAAAATAGAGGATGAAGTTGCCGAAGACTAGTGAAGTGGATCGGTGATTATTAGTTGAAGGAAGAGTTGCAGTTTCGGCAGAGATCTTCTGAAGACCGCTGAAACATCGACGAAGCCTAGTTCTTTGAGGATTTGATGCAAAGAGGGATAATTTTCTGAAATTTCGTCTAAGTGAAGAAAACATCGAAAATTTTTAGATAATGAGACCACCATTGGACGTCATCAGGAAATGTTAGAAGATCGGACTTTCGATGAATATCGAAAAAGTCTTACTGTTTGTGTGTCCACCGTTGCGGCTGTCAAATGAACTATCCTTCCGATGGTTAGTGCTTTCGATAACTGATGAAGGGTCCATGGAACCTATAGTCAGTTTGCTTCCTGTCATTGCAGCAGTCTAAGACACTATCCACCCAATGTCGTAGTTGTTAGTTTCTCCGACTGTCGATGCCGTAGTGGTTAGTTTCTCTAACCACTGATGCCACAATGGATAGAACTTCCGACAGTCGATGGAGTATTAGGGTCTGCGGAACCCATAGTGGGATCGCTTCCCACCGTTGCGGCTACCTAAGAGACTATCCATCTGATGAATAATGGTTCTGATCGTCGATGCTGCAGTGATCAGTGTTTTCGATTGTCGATATGCAATAGACCTTGGCATCGCCGATAGCAGACCGGAAGGCTTACATCGAAAAACTATAGTCAATGGAACCACCGACGCAGTGGAAGATGTTAGTTGTTAGGGCCACCGATGAGTGTCGGAGGAATTTGTTGATTTGATCGCCGAAGTGTCAAAATTTTAAATGGGATGAGACCCGATTGGAAAAAGAAATTTCCATTTTTTCAAGTGGATTTCTCAGCGATTTTTAACTATTTTTCAGTGGATTTTTCAGCAGTTTTAGGGCTGAAAAGGAAGAAGAATTCTAGGTGGCTGAAGTTAGCATTCCAGACCAAAAATACAGTTGTGTGTTTTGCCTAAAATTGGTGAAAATCATCATTTTAGAAGTGGTGTGGTTTTCACACCCGAGGTCAGAATGAAGCATGTGGATAGGCGTTGGAAAGCTTATCCAGCAGGGAACCAAGGAGAGTCACTAGAATTTGAGTGTAGAGTAGAAAAGTACTAGTGATTGCTTGAAAAATACATGTGTTGCTGTCAATAGGGAAAAATCCAGGAATTGCATGCCTAGAAGTAGCAAGGACTATGAAGTCAAACCAGTTATTGTGTGGAAGAGGATTTCCATGCAAAGATGAAAGACTTGAAAAGGGAAATTTCCTTAAACTCTGTCTTGCTAATTATAATTAAATTTTATAAGTTTTGTACATAAAATGTATGATGATATGCCTTGCATGCATAGGATATTACATGTTGATAAGAGTAGTGAGAATTATACATTATAATGAACCACTAATGGTAAATATTGCATTGGTGTTGGAATTAGTGGAAAAACCAATGACAACATGGGAATGGCTAAATATGTTGCTAATGCTGACGAATGTGACTAGAAACCCTATGGAGAAAGGGATGAGGAAACAAGTCCAGGATCAAAAGTTGGTGAGAAACTTCTGCAATCTCCTACAAGAGACCAACCAAACTAGTAATGTCAAGGGTGTAAGTAGGACCCATGAAGGTAAGGGTTTAATTATGACAATTGCATGGAGTGGTAAAAGCAAGAGATCTCATACCATGTGGGTATTTGAAATTTATACTACATTCATACATAAATGTATCATGCCTGTATATGTTGTTATGAGCTTAGTAGCCCAAAGAAAGTAAGCACTGATGGTCTTCATTATAGTAATGCATCCTATATGAAGTAGTCATGTTTAGGCCATGCATGGTATGTTTGAATGCATAGTATTCCTGAACGAATGCAAGGTAGCATTGAGTGGATATGCATTAAAATATTTCATAAATATTGTGGTTATGCATTGAATACATGCATATGAAAAGTATGAGTAAATGTTGTATATATGCATACATAAGTATGGGTGCAAATGTTGTGACGCATTGCATGAATGCATCGAGATAGTGCATGTGTGATTATGAATAACTAATGTTTGAAATGATGAATTGTAGACAATTCTTGAACCATTTCAAGAGTTGTTATGGATGTAGGATAGTAAGTGCATGAAGAGGGTAGTCATGATCGATTGGCTGCCAAAACTGCTCTATGGAAGGGCAAGGTGGTACAAATGATACGCTTGTGAAGTAAGGAGTATCTAAACATTTCATTTTGGCATAAATGATGTGACCTTGCAATTTTAGTATGATAATGATTCTCGTGAAGTAAAATGAGTTTTGGTAATATTGATGTGATTAACAGCTAGAAGTATTTGAATTTTAGAAATTCTGAAAATACTTCAGTGATTGTTGCAGCAATGAAAAAGTTATATGCATCAAGACTTACCAAATGTTTGGTTGATTGAAGTTCAGATTTCAGGTAGATTGTTTTGAGCATGGCAATGTGGGTAAGACAATGATAAATGTCGGTATCTACCATGAGAAAGATCCAAACCTCATGAGAAGAGTCTCATGGCAGTAAAAATAGTTTGTATGCATAATGAGTTGTCAATTTAGACGTGTAAATTTTAGATTTGAGAAATTGCTGACAAGTACTAATGACTATTGGCTTGCATAGAATTGCGTCAGGAGGACGTGTTGTAAGTGGATGTTCATGATAGTAAGCATAAAGTATAATGGGCATAAGTGGTGCTGCTTACAAAATACCAACAAATGAGGATCACCTCATTGCTAAGCAAATCAATTTCCATAGTAGATATATTTGCAAATTCCTATTGAATTTAATTACTAATGTCATTGCTTGGTTATGGAACAATCAATTTGGATTGTATTATCAGATATTGATTGACTATTTGGCTACTTGATGAATGTGTAAGGGTTACACATTGCAGGAATACCATGTGTGATGGCTTGAAGGAGCCAACATTTATGGGGAGGTTTTCCCCTATCTTGGAAATGGGTTTCGGGTGAAACTCCATTGGACATTTTGGAAATGTCTCATCTGCACTACATGTTGGTAAGCAACATGAGTGAGATGGTATAGATTATGTCGGTAAGACATGTGTGGATATGAAATGTAAAAAGGAGTTGGGATGGAAAACCAAGGGACTTTCAACTCAGAGAAGGGAGCCCCCATTCCTCCTTAACGAAATAATACTGCATCGGCAAATGGATAAGTGTTCTCTGACCCTAGCTAAGAATATGCATGTCAAATTGTTAAATTCCATATGCAGAGCATGTTTTGATTTTATTTCCATTATGACTGATTGCTTGAATATGAATAGGGCCTACATGGCACACACCAGAAAAGGGTGCACACTTTCCCGATGTCGGGTCATGAAAGGGTTTTCAATATTGATTACACCCTAGGGAGTGTACGCACTCCTGGTGTCTCAATACTTGATAGTGAATGATATGAAATACGATTACAGTTTTAGAGCAATAACACTGACGAGTTTGCTTATATTGCTTGTGTTGTCTGGCTAAACAGATGCAGTTGGGTATTGCACACTAAAGAGAAAAGGGTAAATGGGAGATTGTGGGAATGTTACAATGTTGGCTTGACTACCTGCAGCCTGATAAACCCAACTGTTAGCTAGCTTGGCTGAGTAGCTTGATAAACCCACTAGTGTATTGGTTTGATTTCCTGTAGCCTGATAAACCCAATTGTGTATTGGCTTGGTTGGATAGACTATTAAACCCAACTATAGGTTGGCTTGAATGTGCTTGATATGTATAAAAGGGCATTGTTGATATAAGTGCATTGATTGATATAAGTGTATTGTTGATATAAGTGCATTGTTGATACAAGTGCATGGCCTGATAAACCCAACAATGTTGGCTTGGCTGATTTGTTCCTTCCCAATCGGCGTGAAGGTGTACTAGATGGACATTAATTATTTGATGTTGAGGAGAATCCTATGTGCTAGCCTAACATCCAAGTCCATAGGCAATCCCAAGGCTTGCAAAGTGAAGCAGGATCCTGTGGACCAAAAAGGAAACGCACAATACAGATAAGTATTGGATTATTTTGCAATTTCTTACTTATGAATATACATGTGTATATGATTTGGTTATGATATTATAAGCTCTTGTTTAAGAGATAAAAACCATTGAGAATAAACTAAACATGTGAATCTATTCAATGTTTGAATATAGGTATCGTTGAGAGCGAGGACTATCAGAGCATCGTAGGGGTGCATGTTGACATGTGACTGTTCTGAAGAGCTCAGAATGAGCAGTAATGTCAAAGACGCTAGTGAGATTGTGAGGGTCCTAGCAGCCGAGACAAACCATCTAGGGAGGCTCCATCGTTGAGAGGTCTGAAATAGACTGGAGACATTAAGTGTCATGACCAAGAGGGATTGGTCCAACATTCATGGTGAAGTGAAAGAGACTGAGAGCATGAAAATCATAGTGGTGGTGTGGGTTCCAAGATGGAACAAGACAAAGAGGGGAAAAACTATTGCTGCTCTCTCTTTCCTTTTTGATTATATAAATATATATACTTATTCATTGTGAAAACAAAAGGTTGTTGAATGGATGTATGACTGAAAATAGAATGTGTGTATTTGCTTAAAGTAAATTGTGAATGCTGGAATAGTTAATCCCATGCCCAATAATGGACATGAATGAGCTCATGTTCCTGTTGGGAAGGCATGAAGAGTATGAAAGTCTCCTTGAAAATACTTGGAATGTCATACCAACTAGGTAATTAATTGACTGATTTTAATGCCTATATTATGCTTGGTCTAACAGAATTTCAATGATGTGTTTCATAGGTGAGAAAAGTGAAATCCAGTAGTGCACATTGATCATGGAAGTAGACTGAAAGCTGTTGGATTTGGCTGGAATTCTCCTTCAAACGATTGCCAAGACCCAAGAGAATCTTGGAGAGATGTTCAAGATACAGAAAAGGAAGAATGAGATGAACCACCAGATTTTGCAAGACTCTATTTGTTTGCAAAAGGAGGTAAAAAGCCTTCAGGGAGAAATTCAAAAAGGAAAGGAAAGTGGTTCAATGATGGGAAATTCATCCAAGCGATCTGTTAGGAAATGTTCCAGGCATGAAGGCTCAAAGGAAATTGAGCAGGTTAGATGAAGCAGCCAGCGAAATGTTGCAAATGCGGAGGACATCATTACCGACGGGACTTCCCAACGAGGGAACATAAAGAGGGTAACAACCACAAAGTTCCTAGACTTGGGGATGAGCCGAAAGATAAGAACCAGCAAGAGAAGCTTGCAGAATATGAGGGGCTTGGTTCTAAATGTTCAAGTAAATAATTGAATGTGGGACAGATCTGCAAAATTTTAAAGTTTTGATGTGCAAATTGTATATGTATTCCTATGTATTGGAACACCGAGGACGGTGTTATTCCAAGGGGGAGGCGATTGTAATATCCCCAATTTTGACCCTGGTTGCATTAAAAGATACACAATGTGTGTTAGAATTTCATCATTAAGCTAGCATTATAATTGGATCTTTATTGAGAGAATAACAAGCACAACAATCAAGCACAAGAGACAATGAACACAGTGTTTATCCTCGGGGAAACCATAAATGGTGAAAACCATGCAACTTCCTTAGAGATAGAATCAACACCAAAATAAAAAAGCCCCAAAACAGTAAGTGATCTCCCGACAACAGTAACCTTCTTGTTATCTAGCCCCAGTGTCTTCTCCTTCCTCAACTATGTGCTACACTTGAGTGTGTATAAGTTGTGTGATAAATAGAGACTCCAGTTCTCTATTTATACCAATCTCGACATGAATAAAACCCTACCAGGGCCAACCTCTACTAGGAGAGTCTAATAACCCTAGTTCCTCGAAACTGCGGGGACTTTAACCCTTAGACAATAGGAGGGTTACCCACAATGACTTGACATGAATTTTTTACATGATAGACCTTCCCAATAGGAACATCGGGGCATGACATAACTCAAGTACATCCCAGAATAAACATCGAGTTACAATATATAAGTAATACAAGTGAAATACATTCCGAAGTTACATATACATCAACACTCCCTCTTAACTAGGAAGGTATTCTTTCGACACAATTTTCAGCACAAGTCTTCTTCTCTGTATCTTCTGGATCATCATCGAGTCCTCGTCACCTTCACGTCTTCTTCATCTTCAAGTCATCTTCATCATAGGATCTAGATCACCACTCGGTCTAGATCATCATAGGACATCATCACTGGATCTAGATCATCACTTGATTTGGATCATCATTGGGCATCATCACTAGATCTAGATCATCACTCGATCTGGATCATCATCACTGGATTTGGATCATCATCACTCGATCTGGATCATCATCACTCGATCTGGATCATCACAGGTGCTATCTCTTGATTCTTCTCATCATAGGAATCTCTATAGAGCCAATCCTTTTTCATACTGGATGTATCATCTCAGAGCTAGTCCTTTTTCATACTAGATGAGGAATCACAGAGCTGGTCCTTTTTCATACTAGATGAGGCGTCACAGAGCTGGTCCTTTTTCATACCAGATATGGCAGCTACTCAGAGCTAGTCCTTTTTCATACTAGATGAGCCTTCTTAGAGCTAGTCCTTTTTCATCCTAGATGAGGCATCACAGAGCTGGTCCTTTTTCATACCAGATGAGGCATCACAGAGCTGGTCCTTTTTCATACCATATGTGGCAACTACTCAGAGCTAGTCCTTTTTCATACTAGATGAGTCTTCATGGAGCCAACCCTTTTTCATCCTAGATGTGCCATCTACACATAGTTAGTCCTTTTTCATACTAGATGTGTCTTCACAGATCCAGCCCTTTTTCATGCTGGATGTGGCATCCACATATACCTGACAATGGAAGGAACCAATCCTCTCACCATGTCACAGCTCTTACATCCGACCATGGAAGGAACCAATCCTCTCACCATGTCACAGCTCTTACATCCGACCATGGAAGGAACCAATCCTCTCACCATGTCATAATGGCACAACACTTACATCCGATCATGGAAGGAACCAATCCTATCACCATGTAAGAACGGCTAAGCACAGACACATCACTTCCTCTTGGGAGGAACCTCGATATGGAGAACACCAAGCTTCTCCCTGAAGTACTCAAACTTCACCCTAGCCAATGGATTAGTCAACACATCAGCTATCTATTCATCCGTCACAACATACTGGAGCTTCACTGCTCCTCTCTGCACCATATCCATGATATAGTTATACTTGATGTAGATATGCTTCGACTTGTCATGGAATACTGGATTCTCTGACAAATTTACAAAACTATGGTTGTCACAGTATATACAAGTAACATCTAACTGGAGATCAAATAAATCAGACAGTAGCTTCCTCAGCCATACTACCTCATAACTAGCTAAATAGGATGCAACATACTCTGCTTCAGTCGTACTTAGAGCCACAGAGGATTTCTTCCTGCTAAACCATGAGATCACACCTGATCCCATACTGAAGCAACACTCTGAAGTGCTCTTCCTATCGATGGCACTACCTGCCCAATATGAATCAACATAACCCTCTAGGTTAATCCTTTGATTAGCCTTATACTTGAGCCCATAATCAACCGTACCCTTCAGGTACCTTAGAATATGCTTTGCAGCAGTCAAGTGAACATGTCTTGGATCTTTCAAGTATTGGCTTAAGGTGTTCACAGCAAAGCAAATATCTGGTCTTGTGTTCGTCAGGTACATCAAGGACCCAATCATCTGACGATACATCATGGCATCAACTGTCTTTGATGAAGCATCACTCAATAGCTTTAGGTTTGATTCCATAGGTGTGGTTAATGCCTTGCAGTCCATCATCCCAAATCTCTTCAAGATATCTACTGCATACTTTCCTTGTCCAAGAAAGATTCCATTTTCAATCTGCCACACCTCCATACCTAGGAAATAATGCATCATTCCCAAGTCCTTCATCTCGAACTCAATAGCAAGCTTTCTCTTCGTATTAGCAATCAACCCATCCATACTTGTCACAAACAGATCATCTACATATAGTAGAAGTATCACCAGGTTGCCATCTTCCACCTTGTAGTAAAGGTTGGAATCTGCTTTACTCTTGGTAAAGCCCAAACTGGATAGAAAGCTGTCAATTCTGTTGTACCATGTCCTGGGTGCCTATTTCAAACTATACAGGGCTTTCTTCAATATACACACATGAGACTCCCTGTCACGTGTCTCAAAACTGAGTGGCTACTCCACATACACTTCCTCTTCTACTACACCATTCAAGAAAGCAGTCTTGACATTTATTTGGTGTATCTTCCATTTCATCACTGCAACTAGAGAAAGTACTAATCTAATGGAAGTGCATCTAGCTACAGGTGCAAAGGTTTCTTCATAGTCTATTCCTTCTTTCTGAGAGAAACCCCGAGCCACAAATCTTTCCTTACACTTTTCAATGCTACTGTCTGCAGCATGCTTGATCTTGTAGATCCATTTGGAAGTTACAACCGACTTCCCTTCTGGTCTTGGGAAAACATCCCAAACATCATTCTTCACGATCGATTGATACTCTTCGATCATCACATCCTTCCATTCTTTTCGTTCTGCCACTTCTTCATATTTGGAAGGTTCTTTATCAATGAAGTCACATAGTAAAGCTACATAACTGGAATAGGATCTGGTCCTCTTTCTTTCTCTAAGATTCTCTTCTAGAACCCTATATCTTTCTACACCTTGGATAATCTCTCGTACCCAAGCAGGTTTCCTCTTGTGAGGATTTTTCTCCTGTGGTATATCTACAGGTCTTTGTGGTTCTTCAAATTCTCGATCTTCTTCTTGAGTTTCTTCATTCATGATTGTATCATGAATTCTAGGAGCTTCTGCTTCTTCAGGTTCTTCAGCAGATTTCTTTATGGATTTGATGTAGGCTGAATCTTCGTCAAATGTTACATCCCTGCTGATGTCAATATTTTTGAACCCTGGAAAGTATATTCTGTAAGCCTTTGAGCTTTCAGAGTATCCCACAAATATACCCTTCTTTCCTAAAGGATCTAATTTTGTTCTCTTCTCTTTTGGAATGTGTATGTACACAGGACAGCCGAATATTCTGAGATGGCTGACTTCTGGTTTCTTGCCGGAGAATACTTCTTCAGGAGTCTTGTTCTCGAGTACTTTGTATGGAGTACGGTTCTGTACATACACTGTTGTTCTGGCTGCTTCTGCCAAAGATGCATAGGAAGGTCTTGATCATGAAGCATAGATCTTGTAGCTTCCATGATAGTTCTATTCTTCCTCTCTGCAATCCCATTTTGTTGTGGATTGTAAGGAGTGGACAACTCCCTCTTAATCCCTGAGTCCTTACATAGTTCCTTGAACTCATTTGAAGTGAATTCTCTGCCATTGTGTGATTGAAAAGTCTTGATTTTATTTTCAGTATGGTTCTCGATCAAGGCTTTGAATTCCTTGAACTTGCTAAACACTTCATCTTTATTATTCATGAAGTAAATCCATGTATTCCTAGAAAAGTCATCAATAAAAGAGACATAGTACACATACCTTCTTAGTGAGCTTGATGACATTGGTTCATATACATAGGAGTGGATGATTTCCAAGATTCCTTTTGCTTTTCTCTCAATACTTGGAAATGTCTTCTTTGTGTTCTTTCCTTTTGCACATCCTTTGCAGACCCCTTCATGTTTTGCTTGAATTTCTGGAAGACCTTCAATAGCTTTTCTTGCAAGTGGTAGTGCTATGTAATGTATATGTGCAAGCCTTCTATGCCAAAGTTCATTTGGTTCTACTGTGTCATGAACCAAAGCTTGATATAATTGGCCCTTCAACTTGTATAGACCTCCTTGTTGTTCTCCAATCACTATTGCATCATCAAAAGTATTTCCCTTTGGACACATAAGAACTTGGCCATATACAAAATCAACCCTTATTCCTTTTGCATCCAATGTAGATATGGAGAGGAGGTTCTTCTTTAGTCCTGGAACAAATAATACATTCTTCATCTTCAAAGACTTTCCAGAGTCTAGTTTATAGAAGGATTCACCACTACCTTTTATTGGATACTGGTAGTCATCCCCAAGTTTCACCTTGTGAGGTGACTCATGTTCAGATAGCTTCACAAATGATTCTTTGAATCCTGTCATGTGCTTGCAAGCATCACTGTCTATAAGCCAATAATTGCTTCCATGTGAAACAGTTCCCGTGAGAGCAGAGATTAGTACATATTCATCCTCACTTGAAGAGTTATCACTCTCTTGTCTAATTCTCTTTGTGGAAGGTTCATCATTGTCACGTTCCCATGCCTCCGACCGGCAAGGAGGGCGTGACTACACACTTTATCAGACCGGGCTAAGAGCCCATGGACATGTACAGGCTTAAAAATTGCCTAAAACAGAATGCTGAAAGAGAATTTAAACTAAAACGTGCACATAGGGATGTTTATCATACACAGATGCATTTTAATCATCATACACAGCAGAAACCAACAACATTCAAACAAACATTCATTCAACATGTTCATTCCATTTTAATTAACAGTAAATATAGAACTGCAGAGGTAAAATACACAAGATTACTTATCTTATAAAGAAATTCTTCCGCAACCAGCTACGTCGCTGCAACGTTCCACCCAACCATAGGCCAGCGTTCTCCTTAATCTCTCAGCAGCGTTGCCACCCCCGAGCTGGGCATGATCCTCCAAGGAATAAGGGAACTAGCAGGCTTACACATAGCCAGGATACACAAAAACACATAGCCAAGCCAACCAAGTTGGGTTTATCAGGCCATTAAGGAGCTGATGAAGGCAATTTGCTAAGCTGGTAAGCTCATTACAGAGCCAAGAACACCTACACTAGAACTAGCCTGACCTCTAAGACACCCATCCACACCCAACACAAGGAATCAGTCCCTTCTCTGCTACACAGTCCCTCAGGCCCTGCATTCCGTTCCAGTGCTATTTAGGGATGATGGAGAAGAAGGCCAGCCCTCTAGCTCTGTCTGTGTGGTTTCCATCCACCAGGTTTATAAAGAAAATCTAAGCCAACATCTCTACTCCTCTCACAGTCCGAAGACCAACCATTGCACTCAGGAAACTAATTAACTATCACAGCTTAAGACAGGGAAAAATGACTCCCAAGCAATCATACAACAAATCCCCAAACGTAACAGCAAAAACATCTCACAACATGGAGGAAAACACACAGTCCTGAAGCTTATCAGTGAGCACAACTCACAGCAGGGGAAAACGCCCCAAATAGCCTGTGCGTGAGACCAACAGTCAGTGAGACAGCCAAAAAACGTGAATGGCTCTTCACAGCCATGGTAAAAACACATGAAACTTCCAAAAACGTGAATGGAAAATGCACCAGCAGCTCCAAAAACGTGAGGAAGACAACCCAATCCCCAGCACTACAAAAACGACCTCCCATCCATGGGAAAAATGAAGCCAGCAACCAAAAACATGGAAAATGAAAGACACAGGAAAAACTCTAGCTGCTCCCCAAAGCCCCAATGTGAAGGAGAATGGTGAGGAAAATGAAAAACCTGGATGCATGGCAGAATGGCATATGTTTTTGGGCATTTTCCTTGCCAAGGAAGTCAGAAGACATTTTTCAAAAAATGGTTCTCTGCCCAATTCGAATTTTTTCCCATACTCTTCCCATTCCATGCAATAACTAACTCAACCACATTCTAGCAGAAATAAATGATTGGGGAAAAAGACAAGGAAGGTAGTTGACATTTTGATGGGTCCTCTCATAGACATTTGGCTTTTCCCCATTGGCCCATAGGTTAAATATTTCACCCCCCCCTTATCCTTAGGAAATCATGCCCCATTCGATTTAGCTGCTGCGACCGTAGCTGGTTGTGTCCATTAATTAATTATGATGCATATTTACATGATGGCCAACATAATATATGCCGCATGCTCTGATATACCATCGGTGACAAGTTTAAATCCAAAACATAGCATTACCGATCAATGGTGGGGCTTTGGCCTTTAGCTCCGCACCAAGACCATCTACAATTTATACATCATATACATCTAATGTAATGGGGTCAAAATCGGGGCATTACATTCCCCTCCCCCTTCAATAGCACTGTCCTCAGTGCTTACAAAATTGAAAAAAATGCTACACTGGCATCGCCTCAGTGTTCCGCAGAATTGAACAAAAATGGATGTGCCAATCGCATGGAATCCTCCAGCTCCCATGTAGCCTCTTCAGGCCCGAAGTGCTCCCATTGCACCTTTACCTGACCTATGGCTCGGTTCTGGAGCATTGTGACCTTCCTGTCGAGGATGCACATTGGCTCGATTCGGAACTCTCCCTCGGGT
>LPNX010518276.1:2695-59789 GCA_001517045.1 Pseudotsuga menziesii
AAGCATTCTTCCCATAGTCAGCTGAACTTGACTAACTTCTTTCTGGCACATATCCCTTGAATAAAGGAGTCCCATGATCTAGGGAGACCATTCAAGGTGGTCATTACAATCTCAGCATTTTCCACTTCTTCATCTACTGCTTCCAGTTGTTCCTTGATTTGAGAAACTCTTGTGAAGTAAGACTGGATGGTTTCTGCATTTTGAATCTTCACATTCTTCAGTTAGTTTCTCAAAGTCATCTTCTGGTTTATGTTCTTCCCTTCAAACAATTTGGTTAGGGCATCAAACATAGCTTTAGGTGTCTTTAGGGAGGACACCTGTGGTATGAGATAATCCTTGTTAGAATCAGCGATGATTCTCTTTGCCATAACCATCTTCTTCTTGTGTAAGGCCTTAGCTGCATCTCCCTTTGGAACTGAAACCTCCTCATTGATGTAGGAGTCCAACTCATTCTCTTCCAGGACCAAGGAGATCCTATACTTCCAGGCTCGGAAGTTATCAGTTCCCTCAAGCTTTTCATCAAGCTTGGTATGATGAGACATCTTAACTGAGAACCTCAAATGGAAATACAAAAGATTTAGATCTCACTAGTTCAAGATGTCAAATCTGAATTTGTAGCTGAAATTCTGCAGTCCTGGTTCAAAAGCAGATTAGGGTTTTGCTTTTCCGGAGTTCTGTCCAACCAATTGCTTTGAAATTGATCCCTAACTTCGATTTTAGGGAGGAAATCAATTCAGGCCTGGGCTCACTGAAAAATTTCTCTTCTGTGAAAAGCCCTAATTTTCGGCAGTAGTGTCGGGTCCAAAACTGAAAAACCTCAGAATTGGATTCTGCTTCGACAGAAAGATGCGCCCTAAGGAGGAGAGTTATTCCAACCTTCTTTTGCTGAAAAACTGTGGAGAGAGATCCACAGTAGAAAGCCCTAGTTCCTACAGCTGCACAGTGTCTTCTTCTAAGGTTAGCTCTGATACCATGTTAGATTTTTAACATTAAGCTAGTATAACATTAGGATCTTTAACTGAGAGAACAACAAGCACAACAATCAAACACAAAAGACAATGAACACAGTGTTTTTCCTCGGGGAAACCATAAATGGAGAAAACCCCGCAACTTCCTCAGAGATAGAATTAGCACCAAAAGTAAAACCCCAAAACAGTAAGATGATCTCCCGATAGCAGTAACCTTCTTTCTATCTAGCCCCAGTGTCTTCTCCTTCCTCAACTATGCGCTACACTTGAGTGTGTATAAGTTGTGTACTAAATATAGAGGCTAGCTCTCTATTTATACTAATCCCGACATGACTAAAACCCTACAAGGGCCAACCTCTCTAGGAGAGTCTAATAACCCTAGTGCCCTGGAACTGCGGGGGCTTTAACCCTTAGACAATAGGAGGGTTACCCACAATAACTTGACATGACTTGTTTACATTATAGATCTTCTCGATCGGAACATCGGGGCATGACATGACTCAAGTACATTACAAATACATCCCAGAATAAACATCGAGTTATAATAAATAAGAAATACAAGTGAATACATTCCGAAGTTACATATACATCAACATCTACTTTATAGACCTTTATTACCACATGGGCTCGATCATTAGAACGTCTTTTACCACTTTGGAGGAATTATTGAGTGAAGAACTCAGATAGTTACAATCACTAAAAAGGAATTTTAATTATCCAAAGAAAAAAACACTCAATGAAAGGACTTCCCGAATGATAAAGTCCTAGGCAACTAAGTTTTACAAAAATGACCGTCATGCTGACTTATAATTACAACATCCCCCACAGGGGTGCAGAAATTTCATGGAAAAGAATTAAGAGGAGAAAGAGAAAAGATTGCCTTGCTTGAAAAACTTTGTCAAGTACATCTTCCTTGTCTTCAAGGTACATGGTACAAGTGCATAGTACATGGTTACCCATCTTGTTGGCTAGGTGGTCAACACTCCAAATCACTGATGTGGTATGAAAACCTGCTAAAGAAGCAGGCAATCCTTGCAACTTCAATGTTTGCTAGCAAGACTGGAAACCAAGTTCTTCACTAATAGCAGCTTTATCCTCATTAGAAGCTGTGTGGATGATTGCTTTACACCTTTGTCTAGCAGGATTGTGGATTGTTGAGCACTCTGGATGATGGAGGAGAGTCACAATGGATGATCAAGGCCAGATCAAAGTGGAAGCATGGAAATTAATATAAGGGCAAGAGGTGAATCTGAGATTCTGTTCAAATTTCTTGAGACATTCAATATTGCTAAAACATTGTCTTCATTGATGAAACTTATAAAGATTCCAAATGCAAGGAAACTAACCTTGTCATCAAAGGCCATTGGACCTTCAACATGGTATACCTAGATATCACTGAATCAGTGAATGCTTGGTTCAACCAGCAGAGATCCCTATGGAAGTTAAAGAAGCGCTATGGAAAGAACTTCGAGAAAGAGTGTTGCTCTTTTAGGAGGGAGAAGACAAATTTAAGGTTTGGGGATCAATGGGCAAAAAGTAGTATCCAATCAAAATAGGCTATTTAAGAATAATATCCCGAGGCAACAATGAAGGAAAGGGAAAAAAATGGGCAAGAATATGGAATTCAGACCTATTGCAGTGGACGAGCCAAGACTTGTTGAGAAAGGGTCTTCTAGATAAAAACATGCAAAACAAGGGGTTGTTATCTAGAACATAATGGCAGAGAATAATGTTCAAATATTCCATAATAAGGACCAATCCTTGGATCAGATTAGAACCAAATCTCAAGAAACATCTGTGAAACAACGGAAGCCAAACAATGGACCAAGGAAGATACAAAAGTTTAGGCAGAAGATAGGGAAAAGCTGATAGTGTGGGGTCTCTATTCAGAAAATAAGAACACAACTAATGAACTGAAAAAGAAAAAACAAAAGGAAATCAGTATATGGATGCCTCCTAAAACCCATTTCTTTAAGCTAAACTTTGGTGATGCATTGAAGGGGAATCCAGGCATGCGGGTATTCGGGGGATTATAAGTGCCTCAAATGTACAACCTATCCAAATTTACCATAATGTAGGCGAACCAACCAACAATGTTACAGAAGCCCGAGCAGCAAAATGGGGAATTTTCAATGCCTGGATACTTGGAATAAAATATGTGCTGATTATTGGAGACTTGCATCTACTCATCGATAAGATTAAAGTCTTAAAGACTACAGCCAAATGATTAGAAGTTGGGAAAATATCCATATGGCCATCTTGATAGGCTGACAGAAAAAACTTTTAGGATGCTGAAATCCATTCATGGTTGTTGAAATATTGTAACTTCGAAGAATATTCTATATGTATTTCTCTGTGGTCACCGATGGTCCTACCAAGAGAACCACTTGTATTACTTTGTACCCCGATGCTCCTAATCGGAAGAACTAATAAGAGTCATGAGGCAGTCCCCTCTAATTGTAAAGGTGGGTCATTAACACCCCAGTGTGGTTACTTGAGCCTACATGTGTAACTCGAGCCTACATGATTAACTCGAGCCTACATGACAGATGAGTTAACTTAAGTGAACGGATGAATATAAATAGAGGTGTAGTGCTCCTCATTTGGAACACACACTCTCACTTGTGTAGCGCATTAGTGGAGAAGAGAAGTAGTTGGAGGAGGAGGATCAAGCTTTGATCTCCTTGCTGGTTTTATCTTTTATCTTTTATCATTTTGGGGCATCTATATTGAGGAAGCTTTTGCTGGGTTTTTCACTTTAGGGTTTTCCCAGGATAAATCTTTATGTTCCTTTTGTATGGTTGTGCTTGTCTATCTTTCAGTGATCCTGTTTATATGCTTTCGTTATGAAAATGAAATGAAGTACTGATGTCTTAGCTAAGCGTATGAAAATTTAACATGGTATCAGAGCCACCCTGAAAGAAGACATTGTGCAGCTAAAAAATCTATGGCTTCTTATTTTTTTTGGGTCTCTATCCATGATCGATCAGCAAAAGAAGGCTAGACTGACTCTCCATTGAAGGACACATCTTTCTGTCGAAGCGGAATTCGATTCCGAGCATTTTCAGTTTGGTGCGAAAAATTAGGGCTTTCCACAGAAGAAGAATTTTTGAGTGAGCCCAGCATAGGATTGTTCTCCTCATCAAAATCGAAGTTTAGAGACCTAGATCAAGAAATTTGGTTGGGTGAAACTCTGGGAAAGTCAAACCCTAGTTTGACCCCGATCTGGAAAAACCCTAAATACTAAAACTGCTAAGTTTTGGTACATTCGCTATATCCTGAGATTGGCGAAGGATCAGGAATTGAAAATTGCAGAGGCCGAAGATAAAATCCTGATTTACACTGTGTCCGAAATTCAGCCTCGGATTCGCTATATTCTGGGAGATATGATCCCTCCAAGTTAGGGTTCCAACCTCTTCCAGAATTCATCCCTAAACAGGACACCTGGGGAGAATTGTTGTAGCATGGGCTACAGAGGTCCAAATGGAATCCTGAAGATGTTCCAGAAAGAGCACGACCTGTAATTTCTTTGATCCAAATTTCAGAACCTGAAGATGAACCAGTGACACGTGGCATGCCGTACAACTGCACTGTTCTGAACAGTCCTATAACAGGTCACCTTGGGAAAATGATCATAAATTCAAATTGGTTAAACCAATTCTGATGAAACTTGTGTTGTTGGATCAGGGACATGCGAGGTTACCTCAATGCGAAATTTCAGACACAGAGGAGTAGTAATTTCGGAGATATCACAGAAACAGTAACAGGCATTTCTGCAGACGAAATTGGAAAACTAGGGCTTCCTGTTCCGGGAGCTTCCCTCCACTGTTTTCAGAAAAGAAGTACATTCGACAGCTCCATTTGAAGAGATCTATATTTCTATCCAATCAGATCTGAAATATTCCAAGTTTTGAAAATTAGGGTTTCTCTGACAAACCCTAGATCAGCTAGCTCCGGAAGCATGACGGACACCTCAAATCGGTAAGATCTAATCTTTTGTTATTTGCATTTGAGGTTCTCATTTCAAAATGATCTATCACATCAGCTTGATGATAAGCTTGGTGAAGTTGAAAACTTCCAAGCATGGAAGTATTTGATCTCTCTGAAGAAAATGAATAGAGAGGTTCCAGTTCTAGAGGGAGATGAGCCTCAAAGACTTACACAAGAAGAACTTGATCAAGGCCAAGAAGATCATTGTTGATTCAATCACGGATCAACTTATACCAGGGTCAAAGACACTATGACGGAAGAAAGAGCTTCAGAGAGCGGTAGATCCACCTCGAAGGATGAAGACCACCATGGGTATGAGAGATAACTCAAGATGAAGAAAAGAATGCTATAAAAGAAACTATGATCAAAGAATAACAGTTGATCATGGGGAATGATGTATACGATATGATTTCGAGACATAAAGGGAAGTACATAGTATCCTCCATATGGATCTACAAGAACAAGTGTACAAAGAAAGGTTCGTGATTTGCCTCAGAAAGAATAGACTATCACATGACATACTCTATTGACCAGTATATATCAAGCATAGAACCACCTGTACAGAATGAAGAAGGAAGATAATACTCCACTTCAGGGGGAGTGACTACAGAAGATATCTGAGTTCGACACGGTACGACATGATGGACAGCTTCTTGATGGATCGAGACTTTACCAAGAGTAAAGTGGGTTCCAACCTTCAAAGTTGAATGCAGAAGACTAAGATATGTTGATGATCTGACAAGACGAACTCATCGAAGATGTTATGATGAAAGAATACTAGAATGATGTATGGGATATAGTTCCCAAACCAGAAGAAAAGAGTATTGTATCCTCCAAATGGATATACAAAATTGAGCATGCAGCTGACGGAAGTATCGAGAAGTATAAAGCAAGATTTGTGGCCAGAGGTTTCTTTCAGAAAAAGGGAATTAATTCTAAAGAGACACTTACTCCAGGAAGTAAGGTACACTTCCTTCAGAACTATCATGGTAGTTTCTTCCATGGTGAAGTAAAGACAAGCCTTCCTTAATGGTATGATTGAGAAAGAGTTTTACATCGAATAGTCACGAGGATTTGAAGTTGAAGCCAGATGGAATCACGTATGCAAGTTGAAGAAGGCCCTCTATGGCCTGAAGCAAGCTCCCAGAGCTTGGTATGGAAGGATGAATAGTTTCTTGTCGAGCACGGGATTTACCAAGAATAAAGTTGATCCTAACCTTTATCTCAAGGTTGTAGAAGATGAACTTGTCATCCTGTTATTATATGTGGATGACTTATCCTTAACAGGAAATGAGAAACAGATCATGGAAAGCAAGAAGAAACTAGCAGAAGAATTTGAGATGAAAGACCTTGGGTTAATGCATTATTTCCTAGGTCTGGAAGTATGGCAAAGTTCAGAAGAAATCTTTCTCAACCAGGGAAAGTATGCGATAGAGATATTGAAGAGATTCAATATGTTGGAATGCAAAGTCATGGCCACACCCATGGACTCCAACCTAAAGCTATTAGCTGATGACTCATCAGAGTTAGTGGATATGACTCATTACAAACAGATCATTGGGTCATTGATGTACTTAACAAATACCAGACCAGACATTTGTTTTGCTGTGAACACCTTAAGTCAATATCTTGTTCAACCAAGACGGGTTCACCTAGTAACTGCAAAGCATGTGATGAGATATCTGAAAGGGACTATAGACTTTGCTTTATATTATGATGGTAGCCATGTGTATAGATTGTATGGCTACACAGATGCAGATTGGGCCGGAAGTATCTCAGACAGGAAAAGCACATTAGGTAGATGCTTTTGTTTGGGGTCTGCTATGAGTTCATGGTTTAGCAGGAAACAGTCCAGTGTTTCTCGTAGCATGGCTGAAGCAGAATACATAGCAGATTGCTCTACTAAGTTGTGAAGCTATATGGCTTCGGAAGCTGATATCAGGTCTCTTTGAACTGAAGATGGATACTACATTGATTCTATGTGATAACGAGAGTTGTGATAACAGAGAACCCTGTGTTCTGTCGTAACACATAGAAATCCGGTATTTCTACATTCAAGATAAAGATGCAGATGATGATGTTTCAGTATTTACATACTGTAGATGCAGATGATGGTGATTCATTATTTCTATACTGAATATAGAGATCATGATGATTTCAGTATTTCCATACTGAAGATATAGATGATGTTTCAATATTTACATACTGTAGATGCAGATGATGGTGACCTGATGATGCTTTCAATACTCACATACTGAAGATGTAGATGAAGATGGTTTATATGATGATGCGCTGACAAAGCCTCTGTCTCGGGTAAAGTTCGAACACTTTCGAGACAAGCTTGGTGTGGTTCAGAAAGACCTTCCTCGAAAGGGGGAGTAGTGATGTTGCAGTGGGATTGTATCATCCCTGGACACTTTCCCTAAAGTGACCCGAAGACCTCGGTCTTCGAGAATGAAGAGGGATTGTATCATCCTGGGACATATGTCCAGAAGTGATCCGATGACTTCGGTCATCGAGAATGTGGTGGGATTGTATCATCCCTGAGCACTTGCCCAAGAGTGACCCGGAGACCACGGTCTTCGAGAATGAAGAGGGATTGTATCATCTTGGGACATCTGTCCAAAAGTGATCTGGTGACCTTGGTCCCCGTGAATGTGGTGGGATTGCATCATCCTTGAACTTCGGTTCAAAATGTATCCGGAGGTCTCGGCCCCCGTGAATGTGGTAGGATTGCATCGTCCCTGAACTTCGGTTCAAAATGTATCCGGAGGTCTCAGCCCCCGTGAAAGTGGTGGATTGCATCATCCCTGAACCTCGATTCAAAATGTATTCGGAGATCTCGATCCCCGTGAATGTGTTAGGATTGTATCATCCTTGAACTTCGGTTCAGAACGGATCCAGTGGCTTTGGTACTCGAGAACGTGTGTTGATCCCGTAATTCCTAGAGGAAGGATTGTCTGAGTTCCACATCTGTGTTGATCCCGTAATTCCGAAAGGAAGGATCGTTAGTAACTTCGTAAAGACCTAAATCCCATAATTCCGAAAGGAAGGATCATTGAATTGATCCCGTAATTCCAATAGGAAGGATTGTCTGAGTTCCACAGATGTGTTGATCCCGTAATTCCAATAGGAAGGATTGTCTGAGTTCCACAAATGTGATGATCCCGTAATTCCGAAAGGAATGATCATTAGTAACTCCGTAAAGACCTAAATACCGTAATTCCGAAAAAAAGGATCGTTAGTAACTCCGTAAAGACCTAAATCCCGTAATTCCGAAAGGAATGATCATTGGTAACTCCGTAAAGACCTAAATCCCGTAATTCCGAAAGGAAGGATGATGTTGATGTTTTGATGATGTTGATGTTTTTATGATGATGATGATGTTTCTGATCGAAAGATCAGAATATGATGATGATGATGTTTCTTTGATCGAAAGATCAGAAGTTGCTGATGATGATGTTCTCTGATCGAAAGATCAGAATATGATGATGATGATGTTTCTTTGATCGAAAGATCAGAAGTTGCTGATGATGATGTTCTCTGATCGAAAGATCAGAATATGATGATGATGATGTTTTCTGATCGGAAGATCAGAAGTTGCTTATGATTATGATGTTCCTGATGATGATGATGTTTTCTAATTGAAAGATCAGAATGCGATGATGATGATGTTTCTGATCCTGATGATGATGATGCCATATTATCAAAGTATGATGATGATGACGTACTAATCGAAAGATCAGAATATGATGATGAGTTGATGTTAGAGTATGATGATGTTCGGTTGATGATGGTTCTGATCGAAAGATCAAAGGCTGATGATAATGATGAGTCTGATTGAAAGATCAGAGTATGATGATGATGTTGTTGTTGATCGAAAGGCCAAAGTGCTGAAGAAGATGTTGCTGATCTAAAGGTCAAAGTGTTGAAGATGATGTTGCTGATCGAAAGGTCAAAGTGCTAAAGATGTTACTGCTGATTGAAGAGTCAAGATGATGCTGAAGACTAAAAGATTGAAAATGAAGGCTACATGATGTTGCAAAGCTTCCAATGATTTATAGATGTATCACCCTGATGATGTTGATGATGTCCTCTATCTCTCTCCTATTATTGTTGTTGTTGATGTTGTTATAGAATACCCTTCTCGTTAAGGGGGAGTGTTGAAATATTGTAACTTCGAAGAATATTCTATATGTATTTCTTTGTGGTCCCCGATGGTCCTACCGGGAGAACCACTTGTATTACTTTGTACCCCGATGCTCCTAATCGGAAGAACTAATAAAAGTCATGAGGCAGTCCCCTCTAATTGTAAAGGTGGGTCATTAGCACCCCAGTGTGGTTACTTGAGCCTACATGTGTAACTCGAACCTACATGATTAACTCGAGCCTACATGACAGATGAGTTAACTTAAGTGAACAGATGAATATAAATAGAGGTGTAGTGCTCCTCATTTGGAACACACTCTCACTTGTGTAGCGCATTAGTGGAGAAGAGAAGTAGCTGGAGAAGGAGGAGGATCAGGCTTTGATCTCCTTGCTGGTTTTATCTTTTATCTTTTATCTTTTCGGGGCATCTATATTGATGAAGCTTTTGCTGGGTTTTTCCCTTTAGGGTTTTCCCAGGATAAATCTTTGTGTTCCTTTTGTATGGTTGTGCTTGTCTGTCTTTCAGTGATCCTGTTTACATGCTTTTGTTATGAAAATGAAATGAGGTACTGAAGTCTTAGCTAAGCATATGAAAATTTAACGTTGGCACTAAAGCTGACTGGAGACGGGAAAACCTGCTATAAAGATGTAACAAAGTTAGCACACTTAGAAACTTGAATGAGATCTGAATCCTGGTGGCAGAGGACAAGGAACCAGGAACACACTTTAGCTAAAGAAACCAGCCCAAACCAAAGTATGAATGAGGGAGATAGAAGCTACGTGAAAGGAGCTGCTGGGAGAAGTGTCATCGCGATTAAGATGGCCTGGGATTTCTTGGCACCTATGTCTGATCCGGAAAATGGAGGAAATGGTCGGGTGGGAATAGCATCTGTAATCAAATCACCATCATGGCTCACCAACCCCATTAAATCCATGAGAGAAGGAAAGGCCATGTAATTGGCCAGGAAAGTGTTACAAAGAGATTATGCTACCTTGTCGGGCCTTTTCTATATTTGGGGAAATTAGCTTAGCAATAATAAATTTACTTCTCTCAAATTTGAAAACCTGTATTATTTCATTAACGGTAGTAAAACAGGCATTCTGTTTTCACTTTTCACTGTTCAGTCAAGCCTATCTATAGGCAACCATTAGCATCGGATCAAAGACATTTCTGTAAAAATGTTGTTTTACATGGCATGGAGGAAAATCTAATATTCATTTTTCCAACGACTGGTGGGACCTCAGAAAAAGTTAAAGGGATTGGGTGATCCAGAAAATGGAGGAAATAATTGGGTGGGAGTAGCATCTCTAATCAAAAAACCATCATGGCTCACTAATCCCATAAAATCCATGAGAGAAGGAAAGGCCATGTAATTGGCCATGAAAGTGTTACAGAGAGATTATGCTAACTTTGTCGAGCTTTCTATATATAGGGAAATCAGTGAGCAAGATAAATCTACTCTCAACTTTGAAAACCTGTTTTATTTCATTAACAGTAGTAAAACAAGCATCCTGTTTTCACTGTTCAGTTAAACCTATCTACAGGCAACTTTTAGTATCAGATCAAGAAATTTTCTCTAAATTTTTCTTTTAAATGGCATGGAGGAAAATGTAATATTCATTTTGCCAACGACTGGTGGGACCTCAGACAAAGTTAAAGGTTCCAGGGCTAATCTGTTCTGATATGAATGTGAATCTCTCTGTACAGTAAAAAAGAGATTACTTGCCAAACAAAAAAGCTGTAATAAAATTAAAACTACTAAGCTATGGTATTAAATAATTAGCTTAATGCTTGAGGCAAGAAATTCAATGGAAATTAGGTAGAACCTTAATGCCACCCTTTTCCTCCTGAAGCTGTCCTTTGAAAAGGCCTGTCAAAGGTCTTGCTCCAACACCAACAACAACAATATCTGTCATTAGTTCCCTGCCATCCTTCAACTTTACTTTATTAACCTGCAGAAAGAATCCTTTTTCAGTCCTACAAGAAAATGATAATATAATCACTTTGGATCTAAAAGGACTTTAAATGACAAGTTATATTGCCATTGAGAATTAATTGTCTATAAACTCAGCGACCAATGTACCCAGCAGCAGAGCACTAAATGTTGTATAAGCTGGGATATACAGCGTTTATTACTCTGCTTCTGGGTACATAATGTTTGCCTAAATTCCACAGCATTGCTGCCAATATTTACCAGACATACAGAAAGATTAATTACAATTTCCATTGCCAGCTACTGACAAGTCCTTTAAAGCTACAGTAATAACACTTAATATCATTGCTTATACACACATAGACAAATACAGGAGTTATAAATGATGCAAAACAATTTAAAGAACCACTTACATTTCCATGCTCATCAATGCCGAATCCCGCAGCCCTTCCTTTGATAATTTCCATAGTCCTCCCTTTATAATATCCCTCATAGAAAGAAGCTATATCTGCAGTGAAAAGACGAGGCACTGCACAAGAAGCAATCAAAGTGTGATCATTAGGAACTTGAAGTTATAACTATGGGAAAATAAGATATTGACAGGTTGAACTTAAAAGTTAAAACATATTTGATAATCCAATGATTCTGTAAATACATTACTTCTTTGAAATTGCAAACAAATAAAATACAATGCTATAAATGAAATTGTTGGAAAAGGAGTGAGATAGGCCTCTTTTAGACGAGCATACAAATATTAAGCTGATAGTTACCAAATAGTTCATATAAATTGCAAGAGAAGTAAAATAAATTCCAACATAGCAAACTCAAAAACTGTTGTCTCCAGAGAATCCAAATTAAGAATCTAGATGTAGCCAGTTGTGTCTTTGGAAGGCTGTTGATGACATCCTTTAACAATGCTAAAATTGAACATAATAACATAGATTATACTATATTAGAGTCTCAATTTGACAGAAGTATCACAGCTATGTCAATTAACCATAGAAAATGATGTTTAAAGAAACTTACTGAACCCTGGCTCAGGGCACACAATTTTAACTTTATAGTTGTTGAGTTTTAAGACTGCAGCAACTTCAAGGCCGATATATCCTCCACCAATAACCACAGCTGTGCTTTCTGGTTTTGACTGTATTCGTGATACCAAGGCATCAGCTTCAGCAATCTCTCTCAGATAAAAGATGCCCTTGGCATCAGCTCCTTGCAGGCCGAAGTCGGATAACTTGATAAACTGTTAAGAAAAGGGCAAAAAACTGAGTCCAAAAAATTTGCAGAAGAAAAATATATTAGTGAAGTTAGAGAAACCAAGCTATCTCGTAACATGCAGCTATAAGAAATACTGAGACTGTCTAATTGCACCATTGACTTTTGTTTTTGTTAAAAAGAGGAATAAGGCTTGATTAACATTTGTGATTTGGCACAGAAAAGAATAATGAGCATCCCCTTTCTGATCTCAGAGCATTCATATTTCCATAGTTTCTGCTGGAAGTCATGCAGCTAAGAAAACTGATCTAAGTGATTCAAACTCTGGAGGCTGGCCAGCCATTAAAGATTTGTTAGCATAAGAAAAAAGAGATGTAACAATAGAGGCGAGTGAACCATTCCAATCATATGAGCTAGTTGAGAATATAGAATTTTGAAGATAAAGATTCCTTTTTTTTTCCAAGTAAAACCTCATGTGAAATTCCCCAGGTACTTCCCTGCATTTCACAGATGGTACCCAGTGTAAACCCATCAGCGCTGATTGCCTGACCCAATAACAATATCAAGACACGCAGCAGAGGCAGACATCCCAGGAGATCAACCCATCGACCCTGAGACCTCCTACATGAAGTTCAAAATACTCAACCACTAGAGCTAGCCTACCAGCTTGGATAGATAATAGGGGTTCTTAAAAGTGGATATCAATATTAATGTAATTATCAATTTCGAGGAAAATTCTTTATTATTGAATAGACACTAAATAAAACATGGTTAAAGTTACAACTACAGTTCAAGCTACTCCTATAGGCATCTCATGTGGACTTTGAGTTTACGTATTCGGGATATTAATAAAATTAGTTCTCAAACAAATATTTATTCTGAAAAGGTTAGCTAAACGGTTGACCAAAATACATTAGAATGTAGAATCCTTGGCCTCCGAGATAGGTGAATGTAAAACTTTTAAAAATTGGATAAGCAATTCAAAACTGAAATGAAGAGAAAGATTGTCCCATTTGATTACGAAATACCTAATATTACCCCCCTGAGGAGACAATCATGAATATGTATAAATGTTCCAAATTATTTGGATTCATATCTAGATCAGATGAATATTGCCTGATTATTGTCTATGATGAGTGTCTAAATAAGGATGGGTTGGGCTTGGCCATTTTGATGCAATAATGTGTTGTTTTGCGTTGCTGGGCTTAATTTCAAGTTGGACAGTACTGTCAGAGGTTAGGCTCTTACCATAGAATATGCACCGATTGGAGCTCTTACCATAGAATATGCACTGATTGGACAAGCCTGGACGACTATTCATACATAAGAATTATCAACTAACCAGTGTTATTGAGAGTTGCCCCACCAAAGTTTACCCAACCAAGGCATGTTGAGTAAAACCTCCCAAGATAGTAGTGAAAACAAAAGATTGACGAGAGGCATGTGGTATACAATTTATTGGCTAACTAGTGTTATCAGAAGTTTTCACCTTTGTTTACCCACCGGCATAGATCCATCTTAAAAAGGATCTACCAAGCGCATGTTATCACCAACCTTGTAGTTTCCTATGTGAGGTAGATCCAGAATGGATGGTAGAGGGGCAAGCAACTAAGGAGGTGGAACCAAGACTGCCTAGACTCCCAAATGGATGGTTTTCACGCGCCAATCAAGACAGTCTTCGCTTTATGTCATCTAAGTCCAAGACAACAACGGGGGAGACCCGGATCTACTCCCGCCATAAGAGATCAGACCTAGACACCAAAACAGATCAAATGTGGCTTTGAAATACGTAAGGTGTTAGGTAAATGGAAACCCTAGCTCTAGGGTTTAGGTACTAGCAACTAATCAAGATGATCACTGCCTTGGGAAACGTAACTGTGGCAGGGTGAGCAAAAAACAGAGATGGGACTGTCTAGTACCAAGGACTCAGTGGAAGATATGAAGGTATCAGGTAACCTGAGTTATCAAGGAATGGTCAACTTTTGGGGGAAAGAGGTCATGAAGGGCTAGCGCTATGCTTGGAGATCAGTGCCTGTTCAGCCTTAGGTAATGGAGTCGGTATCAGCACAACATTTCGATGAACCCACCTAGGATATGCCCTGATCTATGGACCTAGAAAAGGATATGGCTCGAAAGATTCAGGTTACAAGGAAATCAGCAGTAGGAGGGCTAGCGCTAGGGTTTGGAGAGGCGGATCTGCAGATCTAGACCCACCAAGAGACTATCAGCTCAGCCTTGGAGTGGAAATGAGATCAGGATGACCCAATCTACAAACCCAAATCAGAAAATTTCAGGAAAAATCAGATCTGGAAAAGTCAAAATTTGATGAGGGGGGCTAGGAGGCTGAAAGTCAGTTTTTCAGATCTAGGGCAACCTAGCAGGAACTAGCTCAGTGTTGGGGTGATTTGGACTATGTGAGACCCGATCTATCAGTCTATGAAGTCAGAAATCAAAAAAAGTCAAAACCCTAGCAGGTCAAATTTTCAGTGGGGGCGCTATGCAGTTTTCAGACCAAAATTTAGATCTAGGTCAAAGCAACAGGAATTTGACCAGCGTTGCAGTAGATTCAGTGAAGGGGAGGCCCAATCTATGAAACCCAGTAGTAGTTTGGCCAAAGATCGAACGGTTCCCGGATTTAGTATTTTTTAAGGGTTTTTTAGTACTTTAAGAATTTTCAAAAAAATGGAAGGAAAACAAGTACAATGGATTTAGATATGTTAAAGAGAAGAAAATTACCTGTTGAATCCTACATGGAAATGCTTGTAGAAGTCTTAACAGTGATGATCCTTGCTATCCTGATCAATTCTGGAAGATCCAAGTGATTTCTATGACGGATGTAAGCTCCAAGCCACCAATGCGCCCCCTAACCTGCATGAGCAAACGTCAACAATATCATATTTGCTAAGACAAGATGAAGAAAATAAATGCTATAGGAAAGTAAAAAGAAGTAATCATAGATCACAATGAAACTAATGAAAACCCCCTGATCCAAGACGAAGATAACCGAACAAGTTGAGGTCCCCCTACAAAAATGCTCCAGCCAAAACGCCCTCCTATAGACAAGACAATGATAACAGAAAAAATTAGATCTCACATGAATTTCCACAATGCTAGGAAGCAGAAGACTATCCAATCACCATTTGAGAACATCAGATGCAAAGCAGATCCAAAAAATATCCACGAAAAAATCTTTCTATTATTCAGATACAAGAGCCAAAGACCCCTTACAAATGAGAAGCTCTCTCCTTTAAATAGAAATGAAAGAACCACAATCATAACTAAATCCTAACCACTTTCAAAACGAATGGCTAAGATTAAAAGATAAAATATTCTAATCAATGGTTGAGATGAGCTCAACATACAATACATGGATCAATATAACCATAAAGTACCAAAGTGGACTAAATCACCCATAAAGAGGGTACCCCACTCAACAATAAATAAATGAAGCACAAGGTGGGTCCATGGAGTGTTGACTAACTCCCTCTGGGTATCCCCATGGCACAATAAAACAATATAATATTTTAATTATTTGACTTTGTGCCTCCTTGAGGAAATCGTGAGCCTCCTAAAAGCTCCAGAAAATAATATAAAAATGCCCAAAAAATAGGTGTGGGCCCAATCAGGTGCTGCAACTGCTGGAGAAGGTGTGAAGGACATCACTCTCATCATCATGACTCATGCCATGTCATTTCCTTGCCTCAGTAGCCCAAATCAATTTCTTCAATAGCCATTTAATCATTTTTTAATCTGCCTTGGGAAATGTGAAGCTGCCAAAACAGCTTCCTAGGGTGCCTATGTTGTCAAACTGAGCCCACCAGGCTCTCTGAGATGGGGGTACTATGGTACAAACAAGTGGTTGCATCCCTATGTTCCATGCAATGCCCTAGGAGATCCAAATAAAACATCTCCCTACTCAAACACATCATCTTGTGAAGCAAAACTGCATCAGAAAGGCAGAACGAGCTTGATCATATCTGCAACTACCCGAAACTGGAAATAAACTGTCTCATTAGACTCAGAGAGTCCAAATCCATCTAAGGTGTATACTCATACCCCTCACAGGTCTCTATCTGATCATCAACCATATCCAATAAACAATATAATTATCTGTAAATGATCAGACACCAATAATAACTCAAACTATCATCCATCTGCTGCAAGTGTTATAAGGCTAAGACATGCTCTACAACTCATTCAAGCAACAATCACAACAAGTAGCAGTCATTTCACTGGCGGTAGATCAACAAAGACATATATAAGGCTTTATTTATTATTACTCAGACCTAGATTTTCAGGACTATACTCATTTCATAGTTGTAGTCAATTTGCTAGTGAAGGGTGAAGGATGAAATTGACAAGGCTAAGGCAAAGGATGACTTCCTATTTAACATCATGACACTTTGGATATGGAAAGGGAATACTCACTATAACCGATGCCAGACAAACAACAACACAAGGAATGGCAATGCCTCACAAATGGTTGAGTTGTTTAGAGAGTGCTTATTCAACTTAGGCATCATGACTACATCAAGCTTGATCCAGTTTCATTAGGATCATCAATTTTATTTCCATGGCCTTTTAGGCCTATATGACCCTTTAGGACTTCACCAGTGCTTAAAAGCACAGCTAATCGCAGCGTTCATCCGGGACATATTTATTTTATAAGGTCAGCAATCTTTGGATATAACATATTTTTAACCATTGCTTTTTTGGACCTTTTCTTATACCCTTCAAGGGGTATTTTAGCATTTCATTGCTCTTTCCCTCTTTACATATGTTAAGAGACAGAGGTTTAGCATTTTCATTTTCCATGGGCGCATACATAACACTTTCCAATAAGTAGTTTATGAGCTTTCAGTTTTAGCCAACAACATCTCAAGTGACCAGGGGGAGTTCTACACAGTGCCAAACATCGAGACAACCGACAAGAATGATTTAGGCATACAATCCAACTCACCAAAGGCAAGTTCTGTCACCAACTCAAAGCCGAGACACAATATAATCAGGGAGGCTTGTCCAACAAAGGTTCTAGTGGGAGAAAAGGTCCTCCATGCCATAAGTCAAGAAGTCAGTCGGGTTGAAAACTAAATTGGAAGGTAATGGATGGGTGGAGATAGTGAATGATAAAGCCAACACTAGCAAGCCAAAACAATGGTGGGAATGACTACCTCTATTCTCCCTAAGGAGGGTAAAACCAATGAGTATAGATCAGGAAGTTCCAAGTCTAAGTAGGGACATCAATACATAATACAAAATACATCCAAGTCCATATAATTATGACCGCCAGATCATGACACCACATGTTAATACATGTCACAAAAATGAGTATAAGAGCAAGATAACCATAACACAATGTAAAAAGCTGAGTCATAATCATGCATACAACCTATCTGAAACATCATCTGTCCAATGAGAAAGCACTGATATAAAACTAGGCATCAATAACTGCTCTGTAATGACTAAATGGCTACATCGGTCCTCAGATCTGAGTCTCCTGAGACAAAGCCCTGACATGGGAGAGTCCAATAGTCCATCAATACAATAATGATCCGTCAAAACTGCTTATCTCAGCATCTCATATATAAGAGATCTGGCTGAAAAATGTACTGTGTCTGAAAAATAGAATATGGTAGCCTGGCTACTATATATGTGATAACATCTGGCTCCAGGTGGGATAAGTGCTCTGCTAAAAAGAGCGCTTGAGAACCTCAGAATCTCTGGTCCTCGCACTCTACTTCTCATATCCTCAATCAATCCATCCAGCTCTGCAACCGCTACCAAGAATGTCCCTGACTACCAGCAGCATGTCTAGCGCTATACCAAACTCACAGACCGGTCGTCAGAACAATATGTGGATAATATATAAAATACTGAAAATAAAGATGCATGAAACTGAACAGCAGAAACATAAATCTAATCTATAACCATAACTTTCAATAAAAGTTTGATTTTTTATTTTGCAGGATAAGAAAATTATACTAAGAGCTTCAAAGGTGAGCTTCAAACAACAACGCAAGATTATATACTACTGCCGGGAAAGGCTTATTCAAGTCCTACCTACCCTACTCTAACCAATTTAGACAAGTTTTAGGTAAAATCACAAATCCAATGCAACCACTTGCTGAACAAATCTATTGAGCTTTCTTTACCATTAATGATACAACAAATCAAAGATGGCTTGTAAGTAATGTAAATGAATATTGAAGCCATTATAACTTGTTGTTTGAAAATCAAAGAAAGATATGGATCAAGAGAAATGAAATCATGCCAAGGATAAGATTGAATTTCTAAAAACTCATCCATCAAGATACTGATAGGGTCATAAAAGGAATGTAAGTTCGTTCTTGATGGAGGAAGACAATATGATTCATGACTTAGCCACTCCAAACAGTTCTTTGTTCTCTCCTCTACCCTACTAGCACATTCAATTCCAGGAGAATCAAATGGGGACAAGTTGTAATGTAATGAAACTATGAATGAGACCAAGCCCATTTGTTGTTTAAAAATGGAGAAAAGATGAAATTGATCTTTATACACCTTCTCCAACCATCCATAATACAGATTCACAAATTGAAAAAATTTATTCATTACGAATGAATGAGAAGAGACATGAAGTGCCTTTTCCCCAATTTCGTGATAATGTTTAAACTCCCGATTCGAAATTTTGAAAGTAGCAACTTTGATTTAAAGACAAATTCATACAAGAAGACTTGAAGAGTTGGGACGGGAGGGTGGATTGAAAATTTTCTCCCAGACTTGGAATAATTGATCTCAAAGAGAGTTCAACGCTTCAAAACAAAACTCACCTAGTTCAGGAACCAACACCAGCGGGTTCTCCTAGCCCAGAAGGATCAAGGCGTCGACAAGTTTTGCTGCACAACTCAGAGCAGAGACACAAAACAACATGGGATCCATCATGCATAGGGGACAAAGTGGGGAAGAAGATATTCAATCTCATAGGTCTCAATCAATCATAAGTCATGGGAAAAATCAGTCACAAATGAAAGTGGATGGGTGGAGACAAATGATACATGGAACTAGCACAACACTAAAGTTTAAGTGTTGTGTAAAGCATGGCATAAGCAATCGTCTTCTTGTCACAAATCTTGTAGTTTCCCCGTAGGGTGATCCTATACAGGATGGCAGAGGGGAAAGACAACCAAAGTAGTGACCTACGAATATCCCAACCCCCAAATGATGGAATGCTTGTCACTCCGGTAGAGATATCCTTCGCTTTATGCCACCAAAGCCCAAGTGACAAGGGGGGAGACCCAAACATATCCTAGAAGAAAATACCTAAAGCTAAATCACCAGATCAAACTAAAAGCATAGAATACGTAAGGTGAAAGCTATAAACCCTAGATTTAAGGATGCAGCCACAATTTAAGAAATACTTGAGTAGAAGGTGGTTACAGATGTTTAAAATTGCTACCCAAGTCTAATTACTTTGTGATTTATAGATTTGATTACCAGATCTAGAATTTGTGTGTTAATTCAAATTATCAAACTTGAAACCCTAGGGGGATTCAAATGTGAAATTAAAGAAAATGCCCTAGGTGGGGTTTGATACTGAATTTGGGATTCTAACGCACTTGATTTGTTGTTTGGATGACAATTATGACATTGTATGAGATCCAAACAAAACCAGAAACACATAAAAACTTAGAAAATTGCTGACAAGACAAAAGGGGGCAATTTTTCCTAGGGGATAAGTGACACAGAAGAATGAGAAATGGGAGTCTAAGAGTGATTCCTAGGAGGGAGGTTGGATTTTGGATGATGATCGTCTAAACCCAAATCACCAAATTTTTATTTTCCCAGTGAAATATGCCCCAGTGAATTTTCCTACTTTCTACAAGAGGGTTTTCGGTGAAATTTGTTGATGGGCAATGCATGAAAAATTTTTAAAAAAAGATAAATTGGCTGAGATACTCACCTAGAATTTGTGGATACCTACCTAGATGATGAGGATTGCTTCCTCACAGATCAAATGAGAGATCGAGACAAGTTCTTGATGAAAACGTCTTGATCAATGACCCTAGCGTCCTCCTTTCCTGCCACACAAAGGGAAAATCAGTAAGTGAAACAAGAAAGATCGGGATTTGCAAATAAAAGGTTAAAAAAAAAGAAATGGAAGTCTTAAAGAAGTAACAAATCCCTGGTAAAACCAAACTGAAGAATGACGTCAGGGTGAGTCCCCCCACCAATGTGCCTCTCTCCAATTCGCTGCCTTCACCTGCAAATCGAAATGGGTACAAGAAGATACAAGAAAGTATGCCAAGCTATCTCAGTACAAGAGAGAAACAATTTCAGTCATCATCACATTCATTCATCCACAAAGACACAAGTGTTTGATACCAGAGAGATTTCTTTATTCAAAATTTCCAATGCCAGAGCTCATAGTTTACAATGGGGGGAGTCTCTTCTTTATATAGCTTTTTAGAGACGCAAACCCTAACTTACTTTTTCATCCAACAATTGAGATTATAACATCATCAACGGTGGAGATCACTTTTACATGGATCAACTTGACTAAATCAAGGGGGTGAACTTTTTACCCAATGACACCTTGTCTAAGACAAAATACATCATAACATAAGATATAACAATGTCATACATTATATCACCAAGGTGAGGCGGGCCCCATGGGAGACGTCCTCCCTAGAAGAGGCAAATAAATAATCTTGGACATAAAACTGGTTGAAACAACTGTAGAAGTGTCTAGAGAGCCATAACAAATCACTTGCAGAAAATACCTTGCCATTTCCTTGACCAGACAAGCCAAATTGATTTTCTCAGTGATTTCCTAGTTCATTTTTTTTTGGAAGATACTCTGAAAATCATAAAAATCATCATAACTTCATTCAGGATGAGAACCGAGGCAAACTGATTACACAGAAATGTCTAGAGACATAGTAGAATGGTGCAAGTGACTACTCATACCCCCCTGGAAAACTGTGGCATTCAGAATCATGGTGACAATAATAATAAGAACAACCAATAAGATATACCTGTGTTTTTAAGTAATTATTGAATCCTCTAGAAGTATCTTGTATATGCCACACTTACAAAGTTTAAACAATTTACTAGTGCTAGGTGACGATGGAAAACAAGGCTAAAGTAAAGGGTGATGACCTCTAGTTGGTTTTGACCATGTAATTTCTCCAAATTATGACAAAAACACACAACCATAATGACATACGCATAACACATAGCAATAGGGGATGGTGGTGTCTCACAAATGGATGAAGTATTTGGGCTCGTTTCCTTTAGGCTCTGACAAATTTTCCATTTAAAAGATTTAACAATTTGTAACACTAGTCAACCTCCAAAGGCATGTGCCCTGGAAAATCTTCTAGGCTTCCAAAAGATGACAAAGGCATAACTTCGACAGGTCATCCCACCCTATTTCTCTATATGTGAAAACGAACCAAACATTATAGAATGAATGAGTGTTCATCCTTTGACCATTGACTTTTCAAACAACATTTAACTTTAACATAAGATGATAGCCAGCCTCCAAAGGCATGTGCCATGGAAAACCTTCTGTGTTCCAAAAAATGACTAAGGCCTAGCCTTGCTGCCAGCGAGCATCCATAGCCCCAATGGGTTAGCCTCACCCTATTGCCCTAGTGGGAGAAAATGAGCTTTACATCATACAATGGATCACTGCTCAGCCTTTGGTCATTGACTAATTTATAACATTTATACTTTGCATCATTTAGATATAACATTTATGCGTTATGATGCTTTAGTGTCTAAATACACTGTTGGGCGAAGCACTTGTTTTGGGGACTAAAGGAAAACCATTCGATGAACTTGGCCACACTGGCCAACCCACATACTTCATAGCTAGACACACAGAAAAACATGCAGTCTATCATGCACAGGGGTCAAGATGGGGAAAAAGATCTCCAATCTCACAAGTCTCAATCAAACACAGGTCATGGGAGGAAATTAATTATGGAAGAACTGGATGGATGGGGACAAGTGATAAATGGAATCAGCATAGCACTAAAGTTTAAAAATTGTGTAAAGCATGGCATAAGCAAAAGTCTTCAACATCAAATTCTTTAATCATTCTCAACACAAATTTAAGCATTAGTATATAATATAAGCATAGGTCACCATAATCATCATATCATAACAAGTTTAGGTGTCAATATACATCAGAGAGCAAAATCCAACCAAGGAGCTATATACTTGATCTCACCATATACCTAAATCTATCTGATATGCCCATCTGTAACTGTGTACCATATCTACTACTCTGCTCTAATGAGATAGGTCACCACTGAAGTCATTTCAATGGACACGGAGATCTCAATCATGGCAAGGAAATAATCTAAAACTACTACTAAACAAGGAATCTAAATGGCTCAGGCTGTAATGCTCCATGCTGCAACCCCATCTAAATGTGTAGCTAGAAAAAATAAAGAATTCAATCTGTATGTTGCATCATGGTAGTCAAGCTACAATATATATGTGATAACAGGTCTTTAACATCAGGTTCTCTAATCATTCTCAACACAAGTTAATCATCAGTAGAACATATAATATAAGCATAGGTCACCAGAATCATCATAACATAACAAGTCAAAGGTGTTCGTATTCATCAGAGAGCAAAATCCTACCAAGAAGCAATATACTTAATCTCATTATATACATGTCTCTAATTGATATGCCCATCTGTGAACTTGTACCATCTCTATTGCTCTGCTCGAATGAACTAAGTCACCACTGAAGTCATCTCAAATGACAAGTAAATCCCAGTCCTGACAAGGAAATACTTTGCATCTTCTAATGAATAGAGGCTCTGAAAGGCTCATGCTCAAATGATGATCCATGTTGTATGCCCATCAATATGTCTGGCTCTATGTATACTGCATCATAGTAGCCCAACTACAACATATTTGTGATAAGAGTACCAAAGCATTCGAATCTTGACATGAGTATATAAACATATAAGCGTATGTTACAATGGAATCAAAACCCTGATTTATATGAGATTGTAAAAGCATGAAATGCAAGGGGGACTTACCAAGTGGTATCCGATCAAAGAGTCTCAGCAGGATTGTTGTAGCAATTGTTGTGTAAAGCATCAAATACATGACCATTGACAACATCATATTTCAGAGCAAGAACTTTTTGAACCCTGCCAAATATCCATTTCGTATGCGACAGAGGCCATCCAACAACTCAGAGTTTGATATGCCACACATCCTTAAGAATTTTCTGAAGGGTTCCAAATAATAATTTAAGTTGGCTAGACTCCTATTTTGCTACATATACCCAGTAAGGGAATTTTCCCCACATCCTCGAGCATCAAATCAATATAATGTGAAGCGCATGGAGTCCAAAACAATGAAGGATGCCTCTCCATAAGCAATCTACCAGTAGCCACATAATTAGTTGCATTACTTGTTATGATTTGCACCACATTATGTAAATTGATCTCCTAGAGGATGCCATTCATCAACTCACATAATAGTGTTGCATCTTTTACTTGTGTCGATGCAACGATGCATTTGATAAACATGGTACCTTTAGGACAATGTATGAAGAAATTGAGAAGGGTCCTACCCTTCCCATCAGTCCAACCATCGAACATCACTGTTCATCCAAAGGTCTCCCATGATTTTTTTAACTCCTCCAATCTAGTGTTGATGTCCTTTTTTGTTTGAAGAATTGGCCTCCAAATCTCCTCATAGGTAGGGCACTTATACCCTGGACCAACAATAGAAATGGCATCACACATCGACTAGAAAAATGGATTGTTTTTGGTAATGCTAAGAGGTAAGTCACTTGAGAAAAGCATTCTCCCCATAATCTTGTCTGCTTCTTCCTTCTCTTTTTTTAATCACCGACGGTTGACCTAATGAAAAGTCGTGCACCACTTCTAGTTCATAGAACAAAATATGATGCCCTCTCAGCAGGTGAATCTATGCCCATGGAGCCCTATCACTACTCTCAATGGTATAACTATATATCTTTGAAGTTCTAGCCACTCTACCAGCTACAAGTTCAGCTTTATTTGCATCTATCTCTTCCCTATTTCTTTCCTTTGAGTGAATTGAATCATGGGACATTCTCAGTCTCTGGGGTAACTTCACTAAAAGCCCCACATCATGCCTAGGGAGTTTTTCCAAACGGTACTTCAACCTGCTCATCCCTCCTATCATACATTGCCTACAGAATTTGCTTTTCAAGCGCTATTGATTTGCCCTATCTTCAGGGTCAGCAGACTGCCACAATGGGTCCAATGCCTTTGGCATATTTGCGATGGAAATGGACAACCTCAAAATCAAACTTAGGGCACCAAAAACACAAAAAAATGACAATAAACCCCAATAGGAGAAAATAAATAGTAGGCTGGTTTGAAAAATCAGAACTCTAGATTGAATTATTAGCAATGAAAAATGACAGTTAAAGTTTGGATAAAAATCAAGCTTGCTGTCCCATTAAAAAAAAACCTTACGTTGTTTTATGGGGATGAAAATCACTGCAAAATGATAAAAAAAAGAAGCAAAATGTAGGCAAGCAAAGAGGCAAGCTGCCTTGCATAAATCTATAGAAAAATAGCATTAACAAAGTGGAATTTAAATACATAAGATTGGAAATTTTGAAGTTCAACACTAGTTGGCAAATGATATTGAATCCTTGCTCTAAAAAATCATTGATGGTGATGATGATGGTTGTTTAGCTATCTCCACAATAAGTGATGATGACCACAAGCCCTCTACCTTCCTTTTCCAAAAGGCTCAAAGAGAAAACGACCCGAAAAAATGCCAAAAGCATCCTTAAAGCCTGCGGACCCGCTTCCCTGGCGATTTTTAAGATCGTGGCATGATGTTTTTAGGAAAAGATCACGTGGTGCAATATTTACAAAAAAAATTGCGATTTGTTCGGTTGAAAAAATCGCAATTTTTCGGCACCTAAGCGATTTTTCGGTGATTTCTTCTTCTACTTGAATGTTTCAAAATAATATGAAATATGTTTAATTGCATCCAAACACCAAGGTAAGGTAGATACGTAAACATTTAGACAGATTCCGCCATCCAGTTTGTCACAAAGATATAGATACTCTTCTAGTTGATGCCAACTTGCCAAGGTACCTGCATATCTAACTGTTGATAGAGATGTAAATTAATTTTTAATGTAATATATGATTACGATACATTTCAATAAATAAATAAAATAAGTTATCTAAAGAGATAATTCAAGATTGGGAAGAAAGGCCTTTACGGGTCCAATGAAAAATTTGACCAGGGTTTGTCAGGCTTAAATTTGTAGTTTTCTCCCTATACCTACAAACAACGGAACAGTTGTGAATTATGGACCATGACTTTATGCAGTATTACCAGGGAGGTGTTTTGCGGAAATAGAGTCTGCGCAAAGACAGAACTTCTTGTCGGGTTTAATCCAGCTTATCATTTTCAGATTGTACATTGTGTGCTAATGATTGAGAGCTTCTGATGTGGATGATATAATGGTATTTTTTTAACATCTAGATTTTGACCCGTTTTTTGATAGAACAAATCAAACTGATCTTTTCATTTGAAACCTAACATGCTATGCAAATTAATTCACGGATTTACAGGCCTGGTCAAATTTAATTATTCTTCATTTTTTCCAGATTACATCAAATAAACGTCTACGTGAAAACTATTCAAGATTAATGTGTCAACTGAACTTGTAAGGCACATCCATTGACAAGAGATCATTTTTCACATCCCAGTAGTTTCTCTTAACGGAGATGCCAACTTCCTCTAAATACAGACAAGGTCCAGTCAAGGGTACCTCACAACCACTGCTTACTTTATTCCATGTGAAGTTTAAACACACTTCCAATGTAAACACAATTATTGGTATTATACATAAAAAAATTGCATAATTCATACCCTTGGTGAATTTTAAAATCTTCAAAGCAACATCTTAGTGATGAGAATGCTAACCCATTCCTTTCCTTTCCCATGATAAATGCATTGCAGTTATTTCAATTTTCAAATGTCGTCATCTTAGGTACTTACAGTAGAACCAGTTGCAATGATTAAAGTGTCGTATTTGAAAGTAGTCCCCTCTGCGCTAGTGAGAGTTTTGGTGGCGATGTCAGTTTTCACCACTTCAGTGCTAAGAATCAGCTCTATACCTGTAATAGCAGAATTTACAGGTGAACTATATTCTAAAAAAATCCATTAATCAGAGAGATAGAGCAAGTATAATGATGATCCGAATGTATAAGGACATTACATTCTTTGGCAAATTGTATCCTGAACTACTATGAACTTAAAACATTAAGGCTGTAAAAATTTCTACCAAACTAATGTTTTCAATTTACTCAAAACGCACATAACCTAGAAACTGATATGCCACAAAACTGATAGAAAAGGTTGGAAACACAAACCTTTCTCAGCATACCACTCTGGCAGCTGCCTCTCTCCTCCACTCCCGACACAGACATGGAAGCCTGGTAATCTTGCAGCTCCTAAAAGCAACAAACGCCAACGTTCATATCCCTATCTCTCCCATACACATGCACGCAGTCACAAGTATCCATGAATGCACACAAATAGATCCAAAGAAAATACTACCATGGAGAAGAAAGCTGCCAATTGCACAGATCATTGTTCGTTTCCATCCCATGGGAAAATAGGAATAATCAATCGAGGGTTGGAAGAATGGAGAATGCATCATATACTTTACATATATAACAGACACACATGCTGATTAGTTAAATAGGTTACGAGTCCATTACAGATAAATAATTTATACAGGGAAAGATATCGGGGACATGAGATGGCAAATTCCTAAAAAAAGTGTATGTTGGGAACACTACCAGTCATAGGCACTAGCTGCTTAGTGAAATCCAAGAACCAATACAGACCTTAAGATTGTCTACTGCGACCTTGCATGGTAGTGACAAACCAGATGCATCTATTTAAAAAAACAAAAAACCATAATTACATTAAAATTAAAACATATATTGGCATTTTTGTTATGACTTAATTGGTATATTTAATGTCATCACTCCATCCATCTTGTGAACATGGTTAACTATCTTTGTCTCAATTTCATGGACACGAAGGAAAGGACTTGTCCATGGAAGAAGACAGGCAATGGAGAGAAGAGATGTAATCCTGGAGAAAAAAAGGAAATAATAAACAGGTAGAAATACCTGTGTTTCCAGAGGAGAAATCAACATCTGGAAGTAGCACGTAGAATAATAAAAAGGAAATCACTGTAGTATAGCACCAATATTTAGTGCCATTTCCATTGGACAAGATAAACATGTTAATAGCATGGTCAGGGCAGTAATAGAGGACCAATAGAGAAATTCAAATTACAGAGACTCATTATATAAGTAAATATAAGGATGTGAATGAGTAAAATATCTGATTTTCCAGCATTAGGTACTTTTTCGTTCGACAAGATAGATATGCTAATATTTGAGTAAGGAGATCTCCACAGTTTGCCATATGTTTAGTTTTTCTGGAGATGAACTGTGTTGAAGTTTCAAAACTTCTGAACATTTCTAGTGGACACTCCACCCATGATCAGGGGAATCAAGAAGTAGTAACACAAAAAACTGAGCCTCAAAAATGAATAAATAGGACCTGAAGGAATTAGCCCTTAGAAGATAATAATAATAATATTTCGTCTATGTAACACGGGAACCGCTCCCGACTTTTAGGAAACTCATTCCCGAAGTTCCGACGTTCCAGGGAACTTTGGAACTTGTAGGGAACTTTCCCAATCCAATGGGAACCATTCTGGATGGTTGGGAACTTATTGAGAACTTTTACCCTTTAAAATCGGGAACTTGGGGACTTCTTTTTGCGCGTTTCCTTCATTGGGAACTTCCACACATTCATCATCGCCATATTGGTTGTTAACAACATTCTTATTTCCTTGCTGCCATACATATATATGGTTGACTCAAAAAAAATTCTCTGGAAAACTAAGTTGCAAAAAAAATGTTTTTTGTACTACCTTATCGAGTTGGTGCACTGATCTCTATTTGACGCTCATGCTAGAGTATTCACTCATCCCTGTGCTGAATTGCAGTTATCGCTAATCAATAATAAATGTAAATATATATTATTAAATAAAAGAAAATAAATTTATTTATTTTACTATTTACTTTATGAATAAAAAGTAAACTTTTAACTAATTGGAAATGGTTTTAAATCTTGCTTTAAAACTAAATTCATATATTACATTTTAATAAAAATATCTTGATTTTTATTTTATAATAATTTAAATTTGAATAATTATGTACCTTTGCAAATACCTTGGCATAGAATGTTTTGTAAAAATATAATATTCTAATACATTTCAATCATAGTTGACACAAAACTAAAAACTTACTTTATACATATAGCCACAAATATAGGGACTAAAACTTCTAAAAGTCCCCACTTTAGAAAGACTCTACTTTATATAATCATTGACGTGGATGGTAATCTTGATTTTATTGTCATTTCCATCTGCTAAGAGGTTCTAGTTACAACAATAATACAAGGGATAAGTTAAGTCATCCAATTTGTGTTGATGTTTCTTTTTTTCTCTATGTTTCTTCTCTTCTCATGTTTTTTTTAATTATTTTTTTTATATTTTTTTAATATATATTATTGACGTCCCCAACCTGCAGTTTCCTGCAAATTTGGGGGGAACTTCTAGATGTATCGGATACTCGTACCCACGTTCCCTACATTCTCGCGTTCTGAAAACTTGTGCAACATAGTATTTCTTTAACCTTTAAAAGATAATAATAAATAATAGATTATATTTTCGATGTGAAAATTGTTAGGTTAAAAGATTTATTAATTTTAAAAGGGGAGAAGGGGGCATTAGAATGGGAAACCAGAATTAAAGTTAAAAGGGGTCAAACTAATGAGAGAGAACAAATGAATGATTAAGCTAAGGATAAGAGGAGAAGATTAAGAATGGTTTAAGAAATAAAATAATCAAAAAGGGTAATGAAAAAGAAGGAATTTGGAGGTGAATCTCTCTAACCTAATAGAATGAAATAAAAAAAATAACAAGGTGCTAAAATTAAGAGGACAAGGGTTGAAAGCTCAAGGGAAAGACCAAGAAAGATATCAAAAGAAAGATAATATCATCAAGCAAGAAGATTGGGAAGCACATCAAAAATTAAGGGGATCACTATAAATCAGGGTTAACAAGGATGTGACACTATAGAGGGGTTCTATCTTACTACTTACTCTTTTCTATCTTATTACTTCTTCTAGGTTCCCCTGATGATGGGTGGCGTGTCCACTGAAGCATCAAAACAATGGAAAGTTTCAAAACTTCAATGCAGTTCATATCTACAAAAATTAACGATATGCTAATAACTTCGTAAGGGAAGCAATAAAGGGCCAAATAGAGCAATTGCAGAAACTATAATATAACAATATATAAGGTGACAAATGGGTCTAGCTTGGGTGGTCGTTAAGAGGAGAGGTTGTTATTCTCCCCACCCAGGTGGAAATTCGTTTGTGACCTATTGGTCCCTTATGGGTTGATTGCGGTTGGCAAGGTACTACCAATCTCATTCTCACTTTAGTGTTCGAGTGTCACTTCAGTGTTCGAGTGTGGGACAAGATGTTTCCAAACATTTAATTTTTAAGCCTACTAGTTTAGCTCGAGTGGATGATTTCTTTCAGCTTCAAGCCAAAGTTCTAAGGATCAATCCTCAGGCTTGTTGCCTTTGTTGCATGCCTCATTGATGTCCCTACCAAGTCAAGGTTTGTAATCAGCACCAACAGGTTTATACTGGGTACCATCTACGAAATGTGTGCAAGTGCTTGGGGTTTTCCCCACAAAGCATATAAGGTTGTGAAGCAGTAAAATATCTGATTTACCTCAATAAGCAAGATAATTGTCCATAGCTTAATGTAGAACAGCTAGTTACTTCATTGTTATCAATTTTTAAAACAAGATACTAGTTTCTAGTAGGATAGGTAGCTACAAAGAAAAGAAATCAATGGCATTACATAAATATTGAATAGATATTAGGAGTTAGAACAATGATAACCATTCAAAAAGAGTACTTTAAGAAATAACAGTAAAAGTTAAGAAAGTTTGTTGGTTAACAACCTTCAGTGTTTCCTTTGGGATTGGTGATATATCCTTCAATTTGATTCAAGGCTCCAAATCATTCAGGCCTAAGTTATATGAAATGTGGAAATGTGTAAGGGTTTCAGAAACGGGAACCCCTAGAAACTTGACCCTTCTAAAATAGGTACATTAGGGAAAATGGTGTATAAACATTTAAGCCTAGAGGCCTAGCCTTGCTAGAGTGGTTGAGTGCTTTCAGCTTCATGCAAGAGATCTTGGGGTCAACCTTAGGATGGCTACCTTTATTGCACGTCTCATTCATCTCCATGTTATCACGAAATTTGTAGTTGCCCCGTAAGGTGATCCTATCCAGGATGGCAGAGGGGGAAGGAAACTAAATTCAGACCTACGATATCCAAGACCTCTGGAAGCACTCAAATGTCACGCCAGTCAAGGATACCAACACTTTAGACTCAGTGCAGATTCTAAGCCTAGGGGGCGTCCCTATAACCAAGATTACCCTAAAAATAAGGAATGCAAGTGAATAACCTAGGGAAACTTGGTTATACCTCTAAGTAGAAAAGTTAATTAGAGTTTTGCACAATTACTAAGAGGAAACGAGTGTCTATATGAAAAGCCCCAATTTACCTTGGGGTTTTAAGCATGGAAATTGGATCTAGGGGTAAATGGTGAAATTCAATAAAATTAGACATTCATATTGATTGCAATACCCAGTAAAATTGGATCTATGAACTGTGTACCATCTCTGTTCCTCTGCTTGAATGAACTAAGTCATCATTGAAGTCATCTCAATGGACAAGGAGATCTCAATCCTGGCAAGGAAATACTCTGCATTTGCTACTAAACAAAGGCTTTGAATGGCTCATGCTGTAATAATGATCCATGTTGTATGCCCATAAATATGTCCGGCTTAAAAAAATAAAGAGAACAATCTGGATGCTGCATGCTGCATCATGGTAGCCCAACTACAATATATGTGATAACAGACACTATCAAGGAAAGGATTATAATAGCACCAAAAGACTTACACTAGGTACTATCCACGAAATGCGATCAACTGATGAGGGGTTTCCCCACAAAGATTTCTTTGGAAAAAAACTAAATATAAGGTTATGGTGAAATAAAATACTTGATTCATCTCAATAGGCAAGATATTGTCCATAGTTTAATGTAGAGAAGCTTTTTACTACAATGTTATCAATTTTAAAACAAGACATTAGTTTCTAGTAGGATATTTAGCTACAACGAAAACAAATAAATGACATCACATAAATATTAAATAGATATTAGGATTTAGAATAGTGATCTAGAATTGTAATCACCATGAAAAAGAGTAATTTATAATATAAGAATATAAGCTAAGACAGCCTGTTGGTTAGCAACCTTTGGTGTTGCCTTTGGGCTCAATTATGTTTCCTTCAATTTGATTCAAGGCTCCAAATCATCCGTTCCTAAGTTTGAATTGTGGAAATGTGTACATGATTCAGAAACAGAAACGCCTAGGAATGTGACCCTCCTAAAATAGGTACATTAGGGAAAACATGGTATAGGTAAATAGGTACATTAGGGAAAACATGCTACAGGTAAATAGGTACATTAGGGAAAAGGCATTATCTTGCAAGAAAATAATAACACATTATTCTGCAAGAAAATAAGAATGATGCACATAAATGACATTCCAAAAGGCAACCCATGTCTATATTGACTCCCATAGATGCTTACAAAATGCAAAATCCAAAATCAACCTTTATAGATGAGGCTATAAATCCAAAAGCGGCCTTTATTTATGAGGATATATGTTCCAAAATAAAACATGAGCTAAAGACTAGCACAATTACATATCCATCATTTTCATCATCAACAACAAAAACAGAACAATCTGCCTGTTCAACAGAATTGTAGTGTGGATTGGTAGAAGAGGAAGCTCCACTTCCATATGCATCACCACCAATATCAAGAGCAGCAAGAGAGAGTTCCAAGTACGTTTCTAACTTTCCAGCAAGAGAGAGTTCCAAGTAGGCTTCCAACATTCTAGCAAGAGAGAGTTACAGGAAAACAGATGCTGTTAGGGAAACTGACTTTTTACTTTTAGAGATTTTCTTATTTTTTCAAATGAATATAAAAATTAATTAAGTAGGTTTAGAAAGTAATTAGATAGCTTCATTAATCATTGATGAAGAGTTTTGGGCTTACTATGGGTCCCATGCCCCTCATGGGCACTTGGGTGCGCCTACAACCTTCAAAATTTTCAACAAAAAGCCATACAAACACATCACAACAGCCTGGAAATGGGGCATACTATACTGTGTTTCCAAAGCATGAAATGCCATATGGTACAGCAGAGGCCATTTCATACCCATTTCAATATTTTGGTCTTTTTAGGTATTGGAACGCTGCCTGAGTAGGCATTTCTTACAACAGAGATTTAGGCCATAACATGAAGTTTAAAACAGGAGAGTGAAGCTCCCTTTTATTGTGATGGACAGAAAAAATCTTGAGACACTTCAAATACAATATAATTAAATTGCGACAATATCCCATGCATATATGCACCCAAAGTGATCTTCATCTAGCTCTATGTGAACTCAATTGAAATGTCATACCTTGTGGAAATAGATAAGCCTTGCTAAGTGCAGGTCTTTCATATGGAGCTACCTGTAAAACAATAGACTTTGTCATCATAAAATCCAAGCTGTCATGCACAAAGAACAAAACAAATAGTTTTCCAATATAATAATATTACTTTCTGAGATAGAAAAATATGCATCCATTATTCATGTGTGTATAACCGGATTATCACATGATTTAATGACTTAGTAAATGTTTTCATTGTCTTTTCTATTATTTGACAATGAAAAAGGCATGGCAATAAAGTCATAAAACTCAGGGAGCATGTGCAGCACACCATCAAATGCAAATAATGTGAAAAATCAAAGCACCAAATGTCATCGAAGAGGAAGCACAAATAGACTTTTTCATGGGGAAAAGCATATAATGTATCACAGCTTTGAAGTTTCAAACCTCCTACTAAGAAGAATTGTATACCTGTAATAACTTGAACACAATTGTAAATTGTGATGCTGATTCCTAAATCATTTCAACTTCGAAGTTTTCATTTCTATGATCAATGAGAAAAAAAATAGCACAAAAGAAATTAGGAGGCTCATTCTAGTCCAAGACATAGCTGGTAATGTGTTTTTTTGGATACTTTCTGTTTATGTAAAGGTTTGGTTGATTCTATATAAATTTATAATGCTTCATCAAAGTGATCTAACTCATGAAGACCAAACTAATGGAAATGAGAAAGATCTTCACAACATAAAGAGAAAATAATTTATATAAAATTTTTAAAAGAAATAAAGTTTCTGTTGAACAATGCATTACTAGGGGCAGAGACACTTGCATCATCCTTGTGAGCTTCCTCATGTGAACAGAAGAGTTCATAATGCATTATTTATAGCAAGGAAAAGATTTCAACACCACATGAGAGCCAATACTGAGGGAAGTAGATTCTGAAGAAAAGAAAAGAAAAATGGCTTGAGATAAGTACCTCTGACCTCCAGACCTAAACCCACAAACCTCTCAGTTACTTGGATATGGAGAGTGCATACAAACAAACAAACAAAAGCCAGAAATTTCTACTCGCCAACAGAACAAAGTATTTAAAAAGAGAAATCAGAACATACAGCCTCTTTTGATATAATTGCAAGCTCTCCAGATTTAAGACCCAACTTAACAAATTCTCTTGCTGCATAACCCTGCAAACAATCAAGTAAATTGATTAATATCTGAGTTCAATTCAACTTGTATGAGGACACCAAATATAGTCGAAGCAAGCTATTCTTACCAAGCCTCCCTCGGTATCAATAGCTTCAGCTAACTAACGGCATTGCATTAAAGATAAATGAAAGCATCAACAACTTGGAAAGAAAACAAGTTGTGCTGACCAAAGCATAAAACAGATAGAGAACTTAAATTTAAACTCTTTCTCGGTCATTAGAATAATTTCATCTTTCTTTAGTTTATTTAACTTTAATTGCTTCAAATAAGCATAGCATACTCAAAACAAGCTTCATTATAGTCTAAATATAGAGATGTCTGAAAGCAACCTTGTATGTAACTTTGGGTATTAAATGAAGGTGCACAGTTAAAAAACATTGCCACTTCTTTTGTTATGCCTTAAATATTTTCATAGGAGAAGTAACTACATGTGAATTAAACCTTAGAGTTCGATATATAATATTTCACAGTTGAAAATCAGTATAGCAATCACTTTACAGGGCAACAATATCAGCCAACATAGATGGTACACTGTTAGAAAGGAAAACTTTACAGTCAATCAGGATATGAAAATTGTAGTCATGGGATTAGAAATATAAGCATGTTTTTCGGAGATTCAACTCATGCCTATATTCAACTAAGCAGCAGTTCCAACTCTCATGGGATCCTAATTATCCCCTTTCTCATCAATAAACATGAACAGCAAAATGCATTCTTATCTTAACTGTATATACATCTCTGTGCATTCATCCGGATATATGTGCTAGGATAATCGAACCTTCAACAACCCCCATCTGATTTGCCTGCATTTTACTATCATACTATGCTCCATTTAGTTGCTCAATGGCATTATAGATAGCTCAATAATATACAGGTATTTTTATGTTGACTATAAGTGCATACATACATACTCCACAAATAAAAAATGACAGTGATGAATATCATGAACCATTGTACATCAATACTAAAGGGTTCTGTGACAGTATTTTTCTGAAAATTTGTCTAGTAGCATAGAATTTCTTTTGACAGAGGAAAATCAAGTACACAGAAAATAACTTTTTCTTTTTGATAACCAATCTTTGGATTATATAAATACAATTTTAGACAAAAAGAAATAATGATTATCAAGTTCTATGTTTGACTACACTTGCTGAAACAACAAAAAAAGCTTGAGTTAAGTAGTGAACTGATTAAGGCTACGCTGAAAAAAAGGACAAGTCATCCAAAAGAGATCTGACTAAGGAAAATTTCTCCATGAAAGCCAAATCTATACAGACCCCTTAGGTTTAGTAATGGGTTCTTGGAGTCTTATTTCAACAAGTCCCTCAAAAGCAATAGAAATTAGAAAAATAACTTTTTTCCGAATCATGTGTCATTGAAACCAAAAGGACCAGAAAAATACTTTCCTTTCAATAAGAAGAACCAATGTTTGAAAGATTAAATGTTCATTGTGAGTGAATTTTACTCCAAAAATATACCCTAAAAGAAAATTTTCTTTTGTCAACTGCAAAAGTTGCAGTAACTTCTGGTAAATAAACTCAAACCTAACTTACAAGGAAGCCATCCCCTATATCATATTTTAACCTCTTTTTTAAAGAGAAAGACAATTTAGATGGTTGTATTGGTCAAATTTACTTCCCTTTTATCTCCTATTTTGGGAGAATTTGCAATTCTTTTAAAACTATTGTAGGCCCTGCTTTTCACCAAAAAGACCAGCATCCAGACCCCCAAGCTATAGCAAATTGAACTTCAACTTGACCATAATCCTCATCCGTTTTTAGCCATAACCAAGCTTTAAAAAACATAAATTTCCAAACTACAAATACAAAAAAGAAATATAAACATAAAGATCCAAATCTTTTAGTACATTTACACAATATTGACACGATGAAATGTAATTAGAGACGATAATCCCTAAGTATCCAAGAAGATAATGTTATGTATTGAGGTCATAAGTATTACATAAGGCCCATGTATTATGCAAATCAACAATTGTAATAAAGCTTACTAGAAGATTCTGCCTACTAGAATATTCATTCTCTAGAAAGTATCTAGAAGGTTCCACCTGCTAGAAAGTTCATTCTCTAAAAATTACCTAGAAGGTTGGATAGATACTATATAAAGAAGTGGAAGCAATGGAATAAGATGTCTTGGGAACTATATTGGATGTAATAGCTGTAGCAACCATAGCTTGTGGAGTGATTCCTTCCATAAGAAATATTTAATGGTGTTAACCTACCTTAACGGTAATTTCCATTTTTTTTATTCATTCTCTTCTGGATGTACTTGTGTTTATTTATAAAGTTTAAGGGTTTTGTACCATTTGAGATCCAATTTTTGGGTTAAGGTAAACAGCATTTGGTATTAGAGCCCTTTCTTCGGCAAAATAGTGAGGAATATTTTTTTTCTTTTCACAAATAATTTGAAAAAAAATAGGGTGGCGATATTCAGATCAATTTCTAAAACTTTTTGTATATAATTTGAAGAGTCTAGTTATATATATGAATTCCTCTCACAAAAACACCCAATTTCAATAAAATATCGTCCAAATTGGAGTCTGGAAACTAAAGTTATCATTGATTTAAAATCAGTTGTTTAAGGATTTTTCTGTAATGAAATATTATAAGAATCGGATACGGTATTCGGCACTTGTCCAATATTAGGAATCGAGGATTCAGAACCCTAACCCTAATATATATATATATATATATATATATATATANTACCGCAAAACAATACACCTTAGTAATAATTGAAATGGAATTGTGGCAAGAGCTGATTTGGTAGACATTTCTTTCGATTGATCCCTATGTTTACAAACATGAACATTTGAAAGACATTTGATAATGGATAAATTCTAGGTATTCCAACAATAGTAAGTGCAAGAGTCATCCATCACAATTAAACGTCTCCAATCTAAGCAGCACTACCATCCCTATTATTCCAAGGGAAATTTTAGAGAATGTAATGGAACTACCGGTTTGCAAAAATGGAATTTATTTGAAACATGGTATCATTGATCCAGATATTTGCTTCCCCTCACAAACACTTCATGTTACATAATGACAAGCAGAAAAACTTACCTCGTTAATTAAAGTTGTCTAAGAAGATTGGCGCTATGCCAAAAAAAATTATTCTTGAAAACAATTTAAAAAATAAAACTACTATTATACTATATTTTGAATCCAAAACTATGTAACAGCTACCATTTTCATATCAATATATTTACAGTTTGTACTACTTCTAGGGAAGTGAAAAATAAGCAGCCCACCAAGGGATTGACCAACTACGTCGCTCAATCATGGATTTGCTTATAGAAAGCACCGACAGAACAATTTAGAGATATTGTTTAACCCCATTTTGTAGTGCCACACATTGATGGGAACCAATTCCACTCCATCAGTTACAAAATCCATGTGATAGAAACAAATCCTAAGGTAGAGGAAACGAATCCAAAAAGGGATACGGATCCTGTTGCCCACCTATTTCAATTAGGTGGCAACCTCATGTACATTGAAGATGTACATTCTGTGCAGTTTGTACCATGGAAAAATCCTATGGATTTTTCACTCAGCAGGGCAATTCTGCCCCTTTTGTACACAAAATGTCTGCTCCCCTACGTGGGATAATTAATGTAACTTTATATGTCATCATGGGTCATTCCTCTAAGGATGTCACCATGGACTTTATTATCAAGGAATTCCTCTTACCGAGTGTTTTTTCCCTTCCAGTTAATTTTGTTAATTAACAATTTTAATTGGTTGGGTTTTTCACTCACCAATCCTCCAAAGTAGTGAATTGACGTTCTGATAATCAAGCCCATGAGGTGGCTAAGGTTTCAAGTTGTTGTCCATGACCATGCTAGCCATATCTTGTAGTCTTGCGGAATTTCGTTAGAATTTTAATTTCTATTTTGATTTTTTCCTAATTAATTAACTTTACCATTTGGTGGTTAATTAATTAAGTTTCGATGTAATGATGTATTCTCTTGAAGCTTGGCATTTTGTAATAGGAGCTATGAATGCAAATGAAAAAACTATGACACCCCCTAAGCCATTGGTTCAAGTCTCATGTCATTCTGACAAGGGGTTGGGAAGTTAGACCAATTTTGGTTAAGACAAAGTATTTTTTCCTAGAAAATTAATTTAATTTCCAAGAGTGAAAAATTAAATTATTTGATTTTAAAGGAAAAAATCGAATAAGGCCATGGTAATTAAGTTTGGGAGGTGGCTAAGCATAGTTAATTTTTATTTAAATAAACCCCCCCATGGTCAAAATAATTTTTTGAAGATTTTCTAAGTGGGGTGCCCCCCTTGTCTTAATAAAAGATAAAAAATAAAAGATTTAAATAAAAGATTAAAAAAAATAATAAAAATAAAAAATCAAAATTTTAGTCAAAAGAGACCCCAAATAAAAAATAAAAAATAAAAAATTTAAAATAAAAGATTAAAAAAATAAAAAATAAAAATAAAAGATTTAAAATAAAAAATCAAATCTTGAGTCAAAGAAGGCCCCAAATAAAAAAATAAAAAAATAAAAATAAAATAATAAAAAGATAAAAATGAAAGATAAAATAAAAGACTAAATAAAATATAAAAAATTAAATAACAAAAATTAAAATTTGAGAAAAAAGGGGGCCCACTTGAGTCATGGAAACCCTAGATCTAAGGGTTAAGCTTCATTGTGACATGGATCCATCTTTTTTACCATTGATTTAAAGAGGCACCCTTGCTTATGATTGGTGAATGGCTTGCAAAGTCAACAAACCTAGATCTAAGGTTGGAGGAGAGCTAGAGTTTAAATCTATGTTTTGGACCCTTGATTTGGGAGTGGGTTTGGGATCTTTTCAACTATAAAAGAGAGGCCCCTCCTCTCATTTTAGCATCATTATTTGGAGCATGGTTATGCTGCCAAAATACTTTCTTCTCCCTCTCTTCTCTATTCTTCTCTGTCAAGCCCTAAGAAGCTCTTTGTATCAAGCTTTGCCCTAATTGGGCCATAATCAAGTGAAATCTTTGGAGGAACTCGTGTCTCATGGTGTTGGCTTTCCATTTTCAAATCTGAGGTATAACATTTTCATTTGTGAGTTTATTTTTCATTATACATGCATAGATGCCCCTTGCAAAGGTCTTTGCAAAGAGGATTTAGTTGTGAATGGTTATTTACATCTATTTGTGAGTAGTTTTAGCTAGATCTACAAAGGTCTTTGTAGATCTTTTTATTTTGCTCACCTCTTGCTGTATTTTGTAGATTTCTCACAGTTATTTTGCAGATCCAAGGGTTTGGAAGAGGGCCTCCCATGCCAAGCACCTATCTTGCATTGTATCTTCAAGATCCATTCATTTATTCAGAGTTTCATTTTGTATTTTGCATTTTCACTCATATTTTTGTCACTGTTTTAATACTAGGTTTTATTCACTGTATAATGAATAAAACCCTTGTTTTAGGGCTTTCATTCATAGTAGATTAGTTTGGTATTATAAATCTGCAATTTACTTGTCATTTTAGGGCCTAAAAACCCATTTTTAGGCCACCAGAAGTTCAAGTTTTAGATAGTTTCAAGTTCAAATTTTTGCGCTGTTTTTTCTGAGTTTTTGGGGCTAACTTCTAACATACTTTCTGTAGTGTTTTCTGCAGTAAATTCCAGTGAAGTAGGTCACTGTTTTTTGCAGGTTTTTACATAGGGAAGGAGGAAGTGCTGCCAAAATTTCATTAGAAAAAAGACCCTAAAAGTTTTGGGTGCAAAAAGGGGTCCAAAACCCCATTTTTTCCTCTCTTTTATATCATTTGTAAACCCCAAAGAGTAGTACTCTTGGGGTATTCTTCAAAGCTCTTTAAAATCATTTGTAAATATTGTATATGAAGTTAGAGTAGTGATAGGGTAGAACACTAGTTGTTAGATTTACTTTTTTGCAAGTAGATCTAGTCTTTTGCTTTCTGTTTACCCACCATCTCTGTTAGAGGGATTGATGTGTTGTTAGGTTAATTGTTTAAAGTATTTCTTTCATTTCTGTTCTTTTTATTTCCAAGCACTTAATTCTTTCTGTTGCAAAGAAGTAATTTTACAACTTGTCTTTCGGTGTATCCTCTGTCCCTATCCGTTATCTCCCTTTAGGAAACTCAGATCAGGGTATGAAAAGCAGAAAGGCAGAGGCTTAGATTTAATTAGACAACACTGCCTTGTTTGTTTACTTATTTCTGTACCAAACACATTTGCTTTACCAATCCAGGGTTCAAGTACCAGCACTTCCCATAAGGGATACCGCCTGGTTGAGCCCTGTTGATAGTTTTAAAATTTACTTGCATGCTTAACCACTACAAGATTTAAAATTTACCCCTAAAATTAACCAACAACAAATTTAGCCCCTGTTCCACTACTCCGTAATCACCCTTCAGGGTACTCACGAGATACGACAAGGGTTAGAGGAGTTTTAGTAATAGGCAACCATCACATTATTGTTTTAATCCAACTGAAAACTGGTGACCTTTGGAAGCCACGGGGGGTGAGAGACCGAGGGGGGTCTCACGGCATTCGCGTCCTCCCTTGATGGGCGCTTGGCACTGGGGGTTTGATCTGTGAGCTACAGGTGGGCTTGTTCCCATTGTTTTGAGCACAGCAGCACTCCACTTTTGGATTAAGGGGATATGTGGTAGGGGTAGACACACCACTGTTTGAAAACCTAATACAAGAAGAAAAACTGTAATAAAATTTACTAAAAAGAACAAGAAGCATTGCAAAACAGGCTCTACACTCCAGCAGGGAATCACAATACATTTTCACTCCAGCATTGCACTCCAACACTTTACTTTCAGTTTCATTTACTTTCAGTTCTGCAATTGTTTATGTGTTGAATGCTTAATAACTCAATAACATTTGTTTAACTGCTTCAAGTAATTCAACTTAAAGTCTTTCCATTTTCATTTACTGTTGGTTTAATAAATTTCATTTAAGGCATTTTCCTTCTGTTATCTCTTATCTATAACTTGTAAATCTGGTTCATATTTGTCTAAACTGTAACTACTTTATTTGTTCATTTGTGTATACTGATAAATTTAGATCATCTGTATATTGCTTAGATATCTTGATTCATTACTGTTTATAATTGTATCATCTATTTATTTATTCATCTCATTGTTAGATGACATTTAACCTGTGAGATAATTAACCTAAATTGCATCTCATTAAAGGCTACATTCTCTGACTCCATTCTTTAGGCAATAGTTGTATCTTAATAAAGGCTTGATTGTCATTTGAGAAATATTGCATTTACATTAGTTGATTGTCATCCTTAGTAAATAGTAAAACCTAAGTCTTTCACCTAATAATAAAGATCTTTTTAACTCAACTGTTAATAAACTTAAGAATATAGTCTTCTGTAGGGACTAACCCCCTTGGCTACGTTAGGATCTGGCCTAAACGGAGGAGTTGTGGACTGTGATGACAGTGGTCCCCAGCTCTCACTTGCCCCCAAGAACACACATAGCAGGTTGTTGACTTTCCTGTGCAATAAACTGTGTATTAAGCGGCAACAGATCCCACACAAAAATGCATCGAATCATGAAAAATCGGATTCGAATCAGCAATTCTGAGATTCCCAAAAGATTTCGATACGAAATCGAACCCTAGGTAGTTAAATCCGGTAACTATGGAAAAATGTATTTTCCAATAAAATCTGATGGTTCTAGTATTCAAGAATAGATTGCATATTATAAGAAAAATAATTCCCTTCGGAAAAGCTTCATATACTCTAATTTAACAGATGAAGCAACTATATGGGGTCAAACACTTTGCTTTAGGGAATTATTAAAAATTTTAGATAAAGAATTTGAAAATGTATCTTTAGATAGGTGGTTTCATGCTGTGAAGAGAAATCAGTAAGGGTTTGTTTTCTATAAATCCTAATAGAAAACATAATTTCATAAATGTTAATGTAGCTAAAAGGTTGCAAGTCCCCACAAAGCAAATTCAACGAACATAGATCGAGGGTGCAAACGTTGAAATTTTTAAAAATTTGAAGATTACTCTAGACAAATGTGTTACCTTTATATTTTCGTTCTATAGATATGGATAATGTGGATATGGTTTTGGGATATCCTTGGGTGGATTTAGTGCAAAAGAAATTTTTGAAGCTTTGGTATAAGAAAAAGGAAATGGCATTGCATGATATTTCTCTTTCCAAACAAGAAGGGCTAAAGGGGGCACATGACGAAGCCCTTGAAGGTAAAATAGTTGAAGTACCTACAGACACAACGAATGAAGAGTCTAAAGTTGAATCAGAAGAAGGGGCTACATAAGGACATGGAGAAATCCCGTTGGAAGAGCATAAACAAAAATAAAAATTAAGTGGCTACATGACTCAAAGGAACCACATGTTATAGAGTCAAAGACCAAATAACCAATAGTTAAGGTTGTTGTATATTGACCCCCACACCACCCAATGAACCAACAGTCATTATGGAAAGGTCATGAAGATTGTCAAACTTAATATTGACAAACATGGAACTAACATGGCCACAAGTATGGAGGCACATGGAGAAATAAAAGCAATGTTCAAAGATATCAAATTAGCACAATGACAACATGGCACCTGTTCTCCGCCGATTGCACACCAACAGCAGAAATCTTTCGAAAGTTGTCTCCTCACTTAGGAAAGTGGGAGAGGTGTGACCTTGGGGGCAAGCACAAAGCTAGGTACTGTCACCTACTCCTAGCTCCTCCATTTAGGCTAACTCCTAACGAAGCCAAGAGGGGTAGTCCCTACAAAAGAGTTTCTATGGCTCTTGAGTTGTTAAAATGTTTTAAATCTTAATGGTTGCGGATGCGGATGGGTGTTGTTTAGGAGTTATTGTACTTAAAGGTGTTTGTTTATTATGAGTCTAACATATAAATCAAAGCAATCCACGTTGCTAGCAAGAGATTAAAGATAAGCAATAATTCAAGACTTCATTAATATGCATTCACAGGTAGAAATTAAAAAAAAGCCAAAGACAATTGATCCAAATATAATAATTATGCAGATTAAAAGACCAGTGCCTTATGGAGTCAAAATACTGAAATGCGTAAAGAATTTAACAACAAGTCCTGAAATAAAACTAGTGAATATTAAGTTGTGCGAGTGCTCTTGGTATATTTTTAAGAACTTTAAGCACTCTTGATTATGGTTTCAACGAAGGTTTGTCAAAAGCCGGGAGAATATTCCAAGTTCAATCTGTTGAAGACACGATGGCCCGCCCAGTATCTCAGGCTGGTATCGCAAAGATTGACCAGCTAGCTGAGAAGCTTAAACAGGGGGGTTCCAACGTCTCTACTAAGAAGTACTCAGGAAATTCCCTACAACGTCAATGTGTTGGTTACAAGGTTTAAATTTTATTATGTTTTTCTTGCAAGATTAGAAATCCAATGCCGTTTCTGGGTACTCCGATTTTGAGATCGGTCAGAGCATACTCCGACAAGGAGAAAACAAAGTTAATTAATTATGGGGTGTGCGTTGCAAATTTTATTAAGTTAATAAATTAAGACTCTCCGACAGAGAGCGCTCTTGACCCCGTCTTATGACAACGGTTCAAGAGACTTAGCTAATATAAAATGCCTAATGCAAGGATGTGCAATTCTAAGTATGCTCTCCAATAGAGAGTGCTCTTGACTTGTGTTACTGCAAGTTCAAGAGACTTAATTAATTTATTAAAATTAAAAGAAACACAAAGATCTAAACTACCCAAGAGTCTCTTTCAGGCTTTTTAGGGCCCTAATTGGGAAAGCAAGGGGGTAAGTAAAACAGTAAAGAACCTATGCATTAGCTAAGTAAACAATCAAAGAAACATTTTTACTTCATTTTTTATGAGTGATAAACTAATCAAAACATAAACTACCTTACTTTAATGAAAGAACCAACTTTTGATGATTATGCAATTATTCTATCTTATTCTACCTTTAACAGTTTATTAAGCAAAAAGAACAAGCATGACAATGGGACGATACAAGTTTCCCCCAAATGGGGGAAGAGGGGTGTGGGAGCCGTAATCCCACTCGCTCTTTATTAATTTTACAATCTTTTGTTGTGTTTAGCCTCTTCTTGAATGAGCAAAGGTGAGAAAGGGAAGAAAGAGGAGGGAGGTGTTTTGGTCTTTTTTGCTCTCTGCTTGCTCCTTGCTTTCTCAAGGCCCTTGGGCTCTCTTTTACCTGCCTGAAAATGAGAGCTTTGAACACTAACTTGTTATAATGTTAGTCCAAAAAAAATAAAACTAGATCTATAAACTTAGTCACAAAAAATAAACCCAACTTTTACCAAAACCGGAGGAAGATGAGAAGAATAAGAGGGTGTAGAAAAGAGAAGACAAAAGGGGTGAAGAGAGGGCAAAGTCAGGTCAAAAGAAAGCTGAAAATAAAAGTGAAAAGGGGGCTGCAAAAAGGACAAAGAAGGCTGCCAAAGAAGAGGAAGAAGCCTGAAAACTAGGGCCCAAAAAGGGGCTGCAAAAAGAGTGAATAGGGCTGCAAATTTAGGCAAAAAGAGGGCTGCAAAAGGGAAGGAAAAAGAGTAAAAGAGGGCAGTGAAAGAGGAGAAGAAAGGGCCGCAAAAAGAAGTGAAAGAGGGCTGCAAAATCAAGAAAAGACAGCTAACAGGGGCATACGGTTTGGTGAATGATTGATCACTTTAGCCCAAACCTTGCCTTAACCCAAAAATTTAGAAATTTCTACCTTGAAAGATGAATGAAAGCAAAGAGAAAATAATCAAACCTGTGGATCTTCTTAAGGACACTTGGATTTCTCCAAGCATGCAATTGCAGGAAGTTGCACTTGACTCCAAGAGAAGAGGATGCAGCTAAGCTCGAACTTCTACTTGGTTGGATGGACCAATTTGCAAAAAATCAACTCAAATACTTGCCAAAAGATGGATTAGATCATGTATTGCTCACAAATTGAAACATAAAAGAGCATTAATATGACTGAATAAACAATGCTTCTTTTCAATTTCTAAAAGCAAAGCAATAAACCAATGTTGCACGACTCGGACTCGGCAAAGACTCGGCTGGCATGTGACTCGTCGACTCGAGAAAGACTCGGGACAGACTCGGCAAATAGGAAAAATACTTAAAATATAATAAATTTTGGGAAGAAAAAAGATAGTAACATTTCCAATCCATATATTTTTAATATATTCACTTATCATATATAATATCTATATAATACATATTATTATATACAAAATCCAAAAATAACATTTATATATCAAAAATAAATTTTGAATAATATAATATTTACTTAAATTAAGAAATACATTAGAAGTTTATTGCCATTTTATTTTGCAAATGATATTGTAAGTTTATAATATTATTATATTTTACAAATTATATTATTTTAGTGTAAACCATATGTAAGATAATATAAACCATATGTATATAATAAAAATTGAAAAATTAATATATAATATATACTTAATAAAAATGTTCTAAGTTTTTAAACTTTATACTTTATAACTAAACATAAATATCATTGTGACCATAAATGTAAACGTAATAAGATACCATTGTCCGTAAAATTCGATATGAATACAGGCCGTAAAGGAAAACGACTCCATTGTCGAGAAAATTCGATATGAATACAGGCTGCAAAGGAAAATGACTTAATTTTCGGAAAATTCGATATGAATACAGGCCGCAAAGGAAAATGACTCACGTTTCCTAGCCACAGTCGAATCGGGAGGGAAAGGAATAATGAAAACCAGGGTAACACACAGCCGACAGGGATGGAGGTGCAGCCGGCAGGGATGGAGGTGTTGTCTATGACACTCTGCATTTGAACACGATTGGAATTTCTTCAGGGAACCCTCAAAATCCATCCGAAACCTGTAGGTTAAACTTTGCCCAGTCGTGTGACTTAGCCACATGGTCCTTTTTCCTAGCGAGTCTTTCCGAGTCCGAGCGAGTTTATGCCAAGCCTAAGCGAGACTCGACGAGTTTGACGAGTGTACTGAGCTGGATGAGTTTTCCAACAAGTATCTGGTGATTACTCGTTTTGGGTGTTGACTCGAGCAAACTCGCGAGTACCCGCGAGTCTCCAACGAGTCGTGCTTCACTGCAATAAACAACTAAATTGCAAACCACAAATACTTGTTCTTACGTGCTTACAGAATCCTTCTAAAGCATAAATCTTTAATCAAAATCGGCATGAAAGAGGAGATTTAGAACACAATCACCTCATCCATCAAGAGCATTCATCCACAATTATCAAACCATATGAGCCTCCAAAGCCTTAAATTTATTCCAACGATTGCATAAAGCAACAATCATTTACAAAGTTTGGACAAAGTTTCTCTACACAAAATTCCATCCCAATAGAGCTAAAGAAGCCTCTATTTATACAATAAGAGAAGACCCAAAACCCTAAAACCAGAAATCCAAACCTAACCGGCTCGGCACACCACTGAGAGCTCAAAAACAAAGCTAAAGAGTTAAGAGTGAGGGGAAGCCTCCACCAAGGAAAGGCACCCCCACTCCAACCTTAAGCACAGAAAACAAGCCACAGATGAGGCCACACGTGTGAGACGCCCTCCTGAGGAGAGAGGGGCGTGAGCATGTAGATGAGGGCGTGAGCATGTGAGGAGGCGTCAGCTAGGTATGGAGGAGCCATTGCTCAAAGATCATAAGTGCAAGAGCCAGTTCCTGCCTCTATCAGAACATCAAGCCAATGAATACTCTCCATCTCATCCAATTTGTGAGTTTAGCTGGAGATGACAAGACTGCTAACTGAATATATCTTTAATGCTCACTGAATGTTGACTGAAGCAAAGTTCTGTTAACTCCAATCATCATAAATGCCCAATGCCATGTCATTTTGCATTTCATTTCACTGAATTCAAATTAATTTGGAGAGATTTGGATTTTCTGCAAAATAATCATTTTAATTAATTAATCAATTTTTCCCCAAAAATGACTTTTCTAAGAAAATATGCGTTATGTGGCCGAATAATGATCTGAAAGTTGGATCTACCTGGCTGGTTGATCAAGAATGATTTTTGGGTTAAGGTTAGAACCTTCAATCACTGAATTCGGGTTTCGGATGTAGATGAAGGCGTGAGCATGTGAGGAGGCGTTAGCTAGGTATGGAGGAGCCACTGCTAGGTATGGAGGAGACACTACTAGGTATGGAGGAGCCATTGTTCAAAGATCATAAGTGCAAGAGCCAGTTCCTGCCTCGATCAGAACATCAAGCCAATGAATACTCTCCATCTCATCCAATTCGTGAGTTTAGCTGGAGATGACAAGACTGCTAACTAAATATATCTTTCATGCTCATTGAATGCTGACTGAAGCTAAGTTCTGTTAACTCCAATCATCATAAATGCCCAATGCCATGTCATTTTGCATTTCATTTCACTGAATTTGGATTAATTTGGAGAGATTTGGATTTTCTCCAAAATAATCATTTTAATTAATTAATCAATTTTTCTCCAAAAATGACTTTTCTAAGAGAATATGCGTTATGTGGCTGAATGATGATCTGAAAGTTGGATTTGACTGGCTGGCTGATCAAGAATGATTTTTGGCTTAAGGTTAGAGCCTGCAATCACTGAATTCGGGTTTTAGATGACTAACTTATTACAAATTGAATTTTTCCATTTAAATTATGGAAAAATTTAATTAAAAACTTAGGAAAAAATTAAAAAATCATTTTTGACGCGTCAGGTAAAAAATTTTCAGAAATTTTTTTTAGGGTCCTAGGGACTTACGACATGACCATGCTCTACTCTAATAATGCCCAGTAGGTTTATATATACTTAGTTGGGCTCTAATAACCCCCTAAGGCCCAGAATTCAAAATCGAGCATTCTAGCTTTGGAGGAAGCGGGAGAAAACCTCGTCAATTATACTCGACTATAGGCAAAGCATAATTGTCAAGGGAAAAAAACTCCCTGCAATACCTTAGTTGAAATTCTATGTCTTAGGAGACCGAACCACTCAAAACACCCTACTAGCACATTTTATTACAAACCCCGCAGGGCCATGGTCAAAATTAATCAAACAAAAAGCTGACTAGCCAAAACTAGCTAGACACGAAGGTGGATCATCTGATACACTGGAAACAAACATTGGTCATGCTTGTTAAATGGCAGCTCCTCAGGTAATCCAACTATGGTACAAAAGAGTTGGCAACAGCACCAAAGGAATACTCCGAATCAAGATCAATGTGGCAAGAATGCAGATGGACCCTATGCCCACATTTCACTAGGTTGGATGGATGCTCATGCTTTGTACCAGTTAATTACATTACTATGTAAATCATATTGTATGGCTTCCTCCTATGTTGACAAAACATGTGAAGGGGAATGGGATGTAATGTACCTAGAAATATGGGGTACCTAAGGAGGTACCCCAAGGCGATAATGTTATGTACTAAGGCCATATTTATTAAATAAGGCCCATGTAGTATGAAAATCAACAATTATAATAAGGCTTACTAGAAGGTTCCACCTACCAGAAAGCTTACACTCCAAAAAATACTTAGAAGGTTGGATAAAAACTATATATAGAAGTGGAAGCAATAGAATGAGATGTCTTGGGAACTATATTGGATATTATAGTTGTACCAAGCATAGCTTGTGGAGTGGTTCCTTCTATAAGGAATATTTAATGGTGTTACCTTAACTTAAGGGTTCTTTCCATGAAAAAACCCCCACTAGGGAAAACCCTTGACAAAGATTAGTTTTTAGTCAATCTAAGTCAACTCTAAACTTTACAAATACAATCTTACAGCAGAAAAACACTACACTTTTCTTAGCAAAAGTGGCAGTCTAAAAACCCTTCTTGCACGTGCCAACAGATAGGTACATTTTATGCATTAAGTGTTGTCTTTCTACCCTTGAAAATTGCACACAAAATGCAATATGGACTACACATTAAACGCTCAGCAGTTAACATTGATTTTTGTGCCAAAATTTGCCTCAAAATCTATTTAAAATTGTTGCCTCGAGATATGTGCATTCTTTGTCTCAAAATATGTGTCAATAGCAACTTGTATGAACTGTACTCTCCTTCAAATCCGTACAGTAAGGACTACTACAGTATTGCAAATCTGCTTTGGGAATCATGCAAATTGTTTGCAAAGTATTTTGACTAGTTTCTCTCTCTGAAACCCCTATCTCAAGTGAATCTCACACATTGAGAATGATTGGTGCCTTTTTCCTTTCCCTAGGTTCACTTTTATACTTCACTTCTCAACTAACCCTAACTACCTCACATTAATTGCTAGGATTAAATCTGATGATTAATGGTTCACATTTAATGCACATTAATAAATACATAATAACAATTAAATGCACATTAAAATTATGGGAGCTACAACTTAAAGTTATGAAGTACAAATATTTTATTTACATAACTCACTTTACATAAATAAAGACTAGGGAAAACAACTTAGTACCCCCGATGACAAACACACCAAAAATCACAAGGAAGACCTCTAGAGTTATAATTTCTAACAATCCCTCCTAACTAGGGAGATCCTTTTGATGTTGTCTATATCTCCTCCACCTAGATCCCTTTTCCCGACTGCAGCTCCCTCCTGCTCTAGAATCTAGTCCAGAGATAAGTGCCTAAAGACCACTTTGAACTCTGAACCCTAAGACTCTACTCTCGTCTCTTATACATGCTCATCAACATCATACTGGTTGAGCCTACTACCAGTACTCTAAAGAAACTCACTCTCTTCATTTGGAAACATCCACTGAACACCTGCAGCCTCTGCCTCATCCTCTGATTCAGACAACCAACCACCAGATCTTGGATATACAACCTCCCCTCACAACACATAGAATCTGTCTCTCCTATCTCCAAGTTGAATGGCAGTGATGTTACCACATTTCACGCACCCTGGGGTTAGCGTGGCAGAAATCTTCAAGCCATTGGGTGCGCCCTTGAGGGCAAGTCTCGAGTCAAGTGTTGTCACTTGAAACTTGACTCCTCTATTTCGGCAAACTCCTAACAAAGCCAAGAAGGGTATACCCTAAAAGTTACTAAGGTTGTTAGACTTTAGAGTTTGTGAACAAGTAATTAGTTTTCAAGAGTTTAATGAAAAAGAAAATTGAGACAAGAGATTGCAATAACGAATTTAACACATAAGCATATAAATCATCTAATCATTCAACACATGATTAATTGAAACAAAATATTTATATGATAAAAAGTAAGTATACTAGTGCCGAAAATGGAATCAAAATTGGAGCGTTGTTGTAGTGTTAAAATGTATTGCGAATTGCTCTTGGTCAATTTTAGTTTATTGAAAGATGAGTGAATGGATTCCCAATATACCACAAAGGTAAATGGAATGTGTCCAGACTTATGAAGTGTGGCTCCACACAAGAAGATGTGAGATAGATGGAGTCACAAGGGTGTGTCCAAGACTACACCAAACGAAGGTGTAGCCTAAAAAGGCCCCGCGGTTATTTTCTGGTTGTTCCCTCCTTTGTAAAATTTTTCCACACGAAGTAAAATAATGAGACGTTGAACTTTCATCTTGGGAGGTTAATTGATGATATGAGACTAATTACTAGTCACTCAGTCCCTTTCTGGATGTGATCAATTGGTCAATCAAAGCCATAGAGATCTAGAGCATACAAGGAAAGAGTCTTGGTAAGTTTCAAGAATTTTCGAATTGTTTTCTTGTTTATTCAACCCAAGAATCTCTTTTTCGGTCCAGTACTCAGGCAAGCCTGTATCCATGAACCGTAATTAGGGAAAGCAAGGGGGTTCATTTTAACCAAAGTAAAATACTAAAAAGGGAATGGTTATCTAATTTCTATCCATTTACTTCGCAAAAATAAGATTGTAAAAATGAAATGCTCAAAGTATATGGTCTGCAAAATTGCAATAAAAAAAGTTCCTAAGTCTCCAGTGAGTTTGTGGTCCGTTATTTGGAATGGAACCAACAAACGTTAATACTAAACCTTCATTAGGGTAAAGATTGACAAGAAAGCAGCAAATGCAAAATAAATCCTACAGTTAACTCAGTAAACACATGAAATAATGCTCATCCAACTTGAGTATAAGACACCATATAAGACCTACAAAGTCTTATTTCATTAAACAAATGTCAAAAAGAATTACAACAAGAGCATAGGTTTCACACTTCATCCTGAATGAAGGAAAATTTCCTTACTTTCCAAAACCAAGAGGTGGGGGGGCGCATTCCTTCACTGGGAGTTGAGACGAGTTCTTTGAGAAATTTGTGGATCTTGTTGGGATCAATTGAGAGAAGATGGATCCACATATCTCACAAGAGATGCGCCCTCCTTTCAGATTTCCATCCCCTAAACCATAATGTGCCACATATGCTATTGTGCCCCTCTCATGGGAGAGAGAGAGGATGCATCTTTATCTTGAGTGCAAGTCGCCACCACTCCAACAAGATGTCAATCAACTTGATCTTGTCCCCAAACAACTCGCCTTCACCACTAGATGAGATGCCAACACACTTGACATGTTCTTGGCATGTCTCCTTTGATTTAGAAATTTGGATTTTTTTGGATATGTTCCAATTTTTGACACTTTTTTGGGTTTTTTGAGAGAAAGTGATTTAAGTGAACAATAATCACTTAAATACTTTGGAAAGTGGGTTTAGGAGTAAAGTGGGTGCTATAAGTTGGAAAATGAGCAGCCCCATGGAAAAATCCCCTTTCTAACCACACTTTTGTTACATTTTGAACTTTTTTAATTAAGTTATAAAAAAATTAACCCATTTTAACGAGAAAAAATTTATTTGAAAAAAATAAAAAACACCTAGGGGGGACTTAGCACATGTTCATATGACTCTAAAAAAATTCCGAGCATGGTAATATATAGTGACACCTGAACTTTCATAACCTCCTAAGGCCTAACCACCAAGACGGCCATTCCATCTTTGGGGAAGCGGGTGAAAAACTCGAAAATTATACACAACTTCTTCAACAATGCATAACTAACAAGGAGAAAACACCATGGAATAATTGGATTGATGTCTAAGACCTAGGAAAGCCAGATTCTTTACAAAAATTCATCATGCTAGTGAATTTTATACAATATCGCCGTAGGGTATGAACATGTGGGAAAAGAAAAAAGAAGGGCCACTAAAGACATAATAGACTTCAGAATGTTGATGATGAACACTTAGCATGTTCAAGCTTTACCCGCTCGCTTGAAAGTCCAACTAAGTACAACTTAGTTGGTAACAAGTGCCAACTGGATTCCCCACACAATAGAGAAATGCATGTCTAGATCTAACAAACAATCCATATCCATCATCCTTGAGGGATGATACCGAAAGTGTACTGACTCTAACCTTGGAATGAACAAGACACCATCTACCTCTAGAAACTCATCAAACTCCAGTTGGAACCGCACTGTTCCAACTCCCCTCACTGATGCCTAAGGATTTCCTATATCAATCTCCACGAAATGCCTAGGACCCATCTTAGCAATACTATGAAATACTCCATACATGCCAGTCATGTGCTTAGTTAACACTGTCAACTATCCATGTATCGTGATAACTGGAACTGACCACACTAGAATCAAAGGATGCCAAAGAGAATTCTTTCTCAAACCGAGCAGCATACTCCTCCACTGAGATTGATGCTGCTACATCCTTCTTTTCTTTCTTCTCTAGACAATTCAATGCATAATGTCCAAACGGGTTACACGAGAAACACTGATTGACCCTTCTTCTTGTTCTTGGATTTGGTTGTGAGGGAAACATTTTCTTCTGTGTCAACACTTGTCTGGCCATTATGAGATCCCCTCTTAATTTTTTCCTGGGTAAAATCATCCCACAACCTACTCCAGTTAGGTAGATTCTCTCTCCCAACAATGCACTTGACAAACACATACCAGTTTTTAGTGAATCCCTCTAGGGCTATCCTCACCAACTCTGAATTTGGGATCACCTCTCCGACAACATCTAACTCATCTTTCACTTGAGCAATTCTAGTCAAGTAGGAGGTTACATTTTCATCTTTTGTCATTTTAATACTGTGAAGTTTGTCTCTGAGTGCCATTTTTATGTTTTCGTTTTTGGCTTCAAATATCTGGTTTAAGGTATCCCACAATTGTTTCCTGTCTTTTTCTTAGCCAAGTGAGGGACTAGATGATCTTTAACCCAATCTAAGATGACCCTTTGAGCCCTAGCCTCAAGCATCTCATGCTCTTCAAGCTCATCTTTATCAATGGGATTGGTCACAATAGTGTTGGCAAATTTCCATATTTTCCATTCTTTGAGAACAACAATTATTCTCACCTTCCATGGAAAGGAGTTCGACACTCCGTCCAATCTATCCTCATATCTGATGCTCATCGTGTCTATTAACCCCTTTAATAACCAACAAGAACTTCAAAAACAACTGTGATATTGTCACAAGCAATATGCTCAACTCTAAAATCACTATAGTTAAATCCTCTACTTACTGCCCTGCTCTAATACCATAAAGATTTTATCACAAAAAAAAAAAAAATCCATTCGTGTATTTTGTCAAACACTTAATACCTCTGATATTTTAGACTTCTGAACACTTTGAGATTTAAAAAGCTAAAATACATAAGTTAAGCACTTCAACTGAGCATCAACAATTTAGCACAATGATTTAGGTCCAATGACGAGGGAAAAACTCCCACGGGGAAAAGCCTTGAGAGAGATTAGCCTTTATTCAATCTGAGTCAAATCTGAATTTTACAAATACAATCTTACAGCAAAAAAACACTACATGTATTTCAACAAAAGTGGCAATTTGAAAACCCTTCTCACACGTGTAAGAAGATAGGTACAGTTTCTGCATTAAATGTTACCTTTCTACTTTTGAAAACAATGCTTAAAATGTAATATGAACTATGTTGTCCGCCAAATGCACACCAACAGCAGAAATCTTCTGAAAGTTGTCTCCTCACTTGAGAAAGTGGGAGAGGTGTGGCCTTGGGGGCAAGCACAGAGCTAGGTACTGTCACTTACTCCTAGCTTCTCTGTTTAGGCTTACTCCTAACGAAGCCAAGGGGGGTAGTTCCTGTTGCCGCCTAATACACACTTTATGACACGGGGAAGTCTTCAACCTGCTTTGTGTGTCCTTGGGGGCAAGTTAGAGCTGGGGACCACTGTCACCACAGTCTACCAACTCCTCCGTTTAGGCCAAATCCCAACAGAGCCAAGGGGGGTAGTCCCTACATGAAGGTTTATTAACAATTTAGTTAAAGGGATTTTATTTTATTAAGGTTACAAAATTACAAGATCAGTGCCTAGATTAAATGGAGTCAAAAGATTACAAGTTACAAACTTACAAAAGAATTAAGAATGATTATCCACAGTTGTCTAAGCTAAGCAAGATCTACAATATTAACAATATGAACAAATGCTAAAGAATGGTTAAACAAATATACAATGATACTTGAAAAGAAACAAGATATACACCGGATGAACAAATTATTATGTCAAAGATCAAACAACAGATTGCTTTCAACTTGCAAGATTAAACAATGTTTTACTCAAGCGTGCCACAGTACTTTAAAGATATTATACTTGAAAGTGCAAGGTACTGAAATGAAATTGAGATGCTTGCAAGATGTACTTGTAAAATGAAAGCCTTGAAAAGCAAATACAGAAACTGAAATGTGGGTAAGACGTTTTGAAATGTCTCTTGGTTCGTTTTAATAAATTTTATTTAAAGTTGAAGTCTTTGATTAAGTTTTAGATCCGGTGGTGTGACTACCCCAATCTAGTATTTCTCAAGTCAAAGAGGGAATTCTGGTGCGCTCAAAACAATGGAAACAAGTCCACCTGTAGCTCCCAGGTCAAACCCCAATCCCCCAGTGCTCAACAAGGAGGACGTAGAACGCCTAGAGACCCCCCACGGTCTTCTACTCCAACTAGCTTCCGAGGTCACTGTTTTTAATCAACCGGAAAAATAGCAAGACTGATGCCTATTAAACTAGAGCCCCTAAGCCTCTCCGCTTTTCATACCCTTACCTGAGTTCCCTAAAGGGAGATAACAAGGGGGCAGAGGATACACAGACAGTTTAGGTTGTATATTTTAAGTAAATTGTAGATTTATTTTTTACAGTAAGCAAAATAAATTACAGAATTAACAAGTTAATAGAGTCAACCTGAGCGTTATCCCTTATGGGAGGTGCCGGTACTTGATCTCTGAACAAATGAAATTGCTTTGCAGGAAAGTAAAAGATTGCAGAAAGTAAAGTGAGCTAATTAAGGTTTCCTAAAGCCCCCCAACCCCTCCGTTTTTCATACCCATTGATCCGAGTTCCCTGAAGGGAGATAACGGAGGGCAGAGGATACACGGACGGATGTTACGTTGTATATTCCTTCAAATCAGTAAACTAGGTGACAAAAAGTAAAGATCTAACTAAATGCTTTGTTTAAAAAAGAAATGCTTGAAAGTAAATTAATCTAAACAAAATATACTAACCACACATCAATCTCCCTAAAAGAGAAGGTGGGTAAAAAAAGGCTAAAAAAATATTAGATCTACTTGAAAATGAAAGCACAACTACTTATCTACTTCCTAGATCTACTTCCTACCTAATTACAATATGATTACAAATTACTTTGAAAGCTTTTAGAGAATACCCACGAGGAGACTCTCCCGAGGCTTACAAATAGTTAGAAAGAAGATAAGAGGTTGAACCCTTTTGAAACCGGTTGCAAGTTGAGGTGTTTTAGATGTGATTTGGGCATAACCTCCCCTTGAAAACTGTAAAACCTACTAAAAACCAGCAAGCTATGGCAGAAAACTCAAAAGGAAGTTAGAAAATGTTAGTATAAAAATACAGAAATTTTACAGAAAAAATCTGGGTTTTAAAATACCAGAAAATTGAATATTAGAGGGCTAAAAATTGCATTTCCAGCCACCTAAAACACAGTAAGAAATCAAATCTGAAATATATAATAAAAATATAACATGGATCTATTAAAGGAAACTAGATTTTGCTACTAAACAATAACAAAACTACTATTTCCTAAAACAAAAAACAAGATTAGAGATTAAGGCCTTGGAGAGAGAACTTTTCCAAGCTTGGATCCCTGCAAAGAGTTTAGCTAAAGCTGCAAAACTCATACATAGAGATGAGAACACCATAAATCATGCAAAAACCTTTGCAAAATCTTACAATGTTAATCACAAATGCAAATAAAAAAACTTCTACCTACAAGTCTCTCCACAAAAACCTTTGTGGACAGCTTCTATGATAAATAATGCAACAATAACCAACCATAAACAGTTACCTCACTCTTCAAGCCACAAAATGGGTGCACCAACAAATGTATCCTCCAAAGATTGATGTATTATAAACCCCAATAGGGCAAAAACATTACAATAGCCAAAGAAAACTTGAGAGAGAAGAATAGAGAAGAGAGGGAGAAGAGAGTATTTTGGCAGCATAACCATGCTCCAAACAATGATCCTAAAATGAGAGGAGGGGCCTCTCTTTTATAGTTGAAAAGATCTCAAACCCACTCCCAAATCAAGAGTCCAAAACATAGATCTAAACTCTAGCTCTCATCCACCCTTAGATCTAGGTTTGTTGACTTTGCAAGCCATCCACCAATCATAAGCAAGGGTGCCTTTTCAAATCAATGGTCAAAAAGATAGATCCATGTCACAATGAAGCTTAACCCTTAGATATAGGGTTTCCATGACTCAAGTGGGGCCCCCTTTGACTCAAATTTTAATTTTCATTATTTTAATTTTTTTATCTTTTTATTCTTTTATTTTTTATCTTTTATCTTTTATTTAATTTTTAATTTTTTTTGTTTTTATCTTTTATTTTTCTTTGTTCTTTTATTTTTATTTTTATCTTTTATTTTAATTTTAATTTTTAATCTTTTATTTTTCTTTGTTCTTTTATTTTTATTTTTATCTTTTATTTTTATTTTTATCTTTTATTTTAATTTTAATTTTTAATCTTTTTTTTTTTTTTTTCCTTTTTTTTTTTTTTTTTTTTT
>LPNX010518276.1:59869-112997 GCA_001517045.1 Pseudotsuga menziesii
AAGAGGGGCACCCCACTTGGGAAATCTTCACAAAATTATTTTGACCATGGAGGGGTTTATTTAAATAAAATTTAACTATGATTAGCCACCTCCCAAACTTAATTACCATGGCTTTATTTGATTTTTTCCTTCAAAATCAAATAATTTAATTTTTCACCCTTGAAAAATTAAATTAATTTCCTAGGAAAAAATACCTTGACTTAACCAAAATTGGTCTAACTTCCCAACTCCTTGCCAGAATGACATGAGACTTGAACCAATGGCTTAGGGGGTGTCATAGCATTTTCATTTGCATTCATAGCCCCTATTACAAAATGCCAAGGTTCAAAAGATTACATTATTACATCAAAACTTAATTAATTAACCACCAAATTGTAAAGTTAATTAATTAGGAAAAATAAAAAATTAAAATTAAAATCCTAACGAAATTCCGCAAGACTACAAGATATGGCTAGCATGGGCATGGACAACAACTTGAAACCTTAGCCACCTCATGGGCTTGATTATCAGAACGTCAATTCACCACTTTGGAGGATTTGTGAGTGAAAACCCCAACCAATTAAAATTGTTAATTAACAAAATTAACTGGAAGGGGAAAAAACACTCGGTGAAGAGGACTTCCCTGATAATAAAGTCCATGGTGACATCCTTAGAGGAATGACCCATGATGGCATATAAAGTTACATTAATTCTCCCACGCAGGGGGGCGGACATTCTGTGTACAAAATGGGCAGAATTGCCCTACTAAGTGAAAAATCCCTAGGATTTTCTCATGGTACAAACTGCACAGAATGTACATCTTCAATGTACATGAAGTTGCCACCTAGTTGAAATAGGTGGGCAACAGTCCCTAACAAAGAGTTTCTATGGCTCAATGTGATGGGTGTTGTTTAGGAGTTTATTATGATGAAAAGATCACATATTTAAAATTTAAATAGCACAAAGGTATACTTGCAATAATTTAAGGACAACACAACTGATTGATTTAAGCAAAGGCATCCATAATGAAATAAAATATGCACTTCAGATATATAAATGAAATAAGCACAAGACTAGTGCCTTATCCGATGGGTAACGGAGTCAAGATTGCAGTGCTTGGGATGCAAAGATATAAGCATTCAGTATGTTTGTGAGATCATTTTTCAAGTGCTCTTTGTAAATTTTAGAGATGATCTTGCTTAAGGTGTCTAGGAAACCTAACCGGAAATACTTTTAGTGGCTCCATTCGAAGACATGACGGACCTGTCTGGAATCACAAGCTAGGTGTTCGGAGAATTTAACCAGCGAGTGTCCAGATTGGGTTTCCCGATGCCCACACTTGGAATTTGCCCACTACCTTAGTATTTATCGTAAAGGTCGGTGCATTGGTTGTGGGGTGAAAGTTTTATTATGTTACCTAGCTCCGTGCTTGCCCCCAAGGGCACACCTCTCCCACTTTTTCAAGTGAGGAGATGGCTTTTATTAGATTTCTGCTACTGGTGTGCATTCGTCGGACAACAAACTGCACATTAAATGCTCAGCAATTAGCCTCGATTTTTGTGCCAAAATACGCCTTGAGATCTATGTAAAACTATTGCCTCGAGATCTATGCATTCCTTGTCTCAAAATCTATGACAACAACAGCTTGTACAAACTATACTCTCCTTCGAATCTATACTATATGGATTGCTACAGTACTGCAAATCTGCCTTGGGAATTGTTCAACTTATTTCAAAGTATTTTGACTGGTTTCTCTCTCTCTCAAACCCCTGTCTCAAGTGAATCTCACACATTGAGAATGAATGGTGTCTTTTTCCTTTCCCTAGGTTCACTTTTATACTTCACTTCTTCTCAACTAACCCTAACTACCTCACATTAATGGTAAGGATTAAATCTCATGATCAATGGTTCACATTTAATGCACATTAATAATGCATAAAAATAATTAAATGCACATTAAAATTATGGGACCAACAACATAAAGTTATGAAGTACAAACATTTTATTTACATAACTCACTTTACATAAATAAAAGACTAGGGACAACAACTTAGCCCCCCCCATGACAAACACACCAAAAATCACAAGGAAGACCTCTAGAGTTATAATTTTTAACACCCCCATCATGTAAACAAGACAAAGGTTGGAGCGCACATACATTATTGTCTTTACTTTAGACTACTCAAGCCTGTTTTTCTTGAGAGTGTGCAAATTATCACATGCTCTCCAATTCCTCACGTAGCAAGAGGATGAAGTAACATGAGGAAAGAGCCTCATGGCTCACTACCATATAACAATGCACACTATCCCGTGAGTTCCCACCAAGCATAGGAATTATGAATCCCCCTTTTCTTGAGCACATCATAGCCTCTAAATCTCCTAGTGCTAATGGAAAAACTCATGAAAATAATTCCACATTTCTAACCAGGAAAAAAAAACCAATGAATTCCTCCTTCACCTAATGAAGAGAAAAGCTCCATGAAGCCCACCTATCAAGCATTGGTGTCCAACACGCTAAGAAAGTGCTAAGGCATATCCTAGTCATGCATTTGACAAGTGTAAAATGCATGTCCTATCATCTCAAATGCCAAACATGTGGATACAAATATGTAGGCCCTAGACCATGTCTCATACCTGCGTACAAATTCTTGATGATCATAGTCTATCCATCTGTTATTTCTCTCAGAGTACTCCCACTCCCAATGACCCACTACAATCTTCAAATCATGCGCTCCAAAAGAATCCAACAAAGATGCTAGAAAGGAGGCAGAAGGTAAGAATCTACCAGTCCACTTTTAAACGTTTTGAACATCGAGCAACTTGTTAGGATATTTAGACACTTAGGAGTTAGTTAAGATCAACTTGTTATAATATATCTATTAGGTAAAGTGTGTTTCTTTAGTATGCATTTGTAAATATGTAATCTGATGGTCACATCATGTTCTAGACATAAAGTGATCCAACAATTCATCTTCTCTTAGATCGTAACAAACATTGATCTATGGCTTAACACTCAGTTGGTGCATGATCCTTATTTAAAGACCATGGAGGATCATTTTCTAGTTGATCAATTATAAGAAGCTCATTTGTAACTTTCTTTCTTTTGCATAATAATATTGCCTCGAATAGTTATTTGGATGGGATCGTGGAGAGTTTCCCTTTCGAGGGTTTAAACCACATGAAAACATCAGTGTGTTGATTTGTGATCTGTTTGTGTGAGCAGTTATTTAAGGTATTCGATCTTTTGCAAGTATCCTGTGTAGTCGAACATGGTATCAGAGCTCAGATCCCAAGTTCAATTTTCTGTGAGCCTGATTCAACGCTTATGCTATTTTCTTCTCCCCACTTTCTTGATAGCATTCCTACTCTGGTTTCTAATGATGATAGTGAGGATGAAAATCCACCTTTGCTTGTTCATTTTTCTCTAGTTGCACCAGTACAACCGCTTCCTCGATGGGCTTGTACAAATTTGTCAAATGACTAGTGATCATGTCGATGATCCTAAATATCAACGTCAAACTCATTCTCAGTTCCAGCAAGCACTTCTCTTTTCACTCATGTTTCAGAGAATCATGATCCAAATACTTTTTCAGAAGCTTCATGGAATCCAGATTGGGATGCAACTATGGATGAAGAATATCGTTCCTTAACGACGAAGGATACTTGGGATCTTGTACCTCTTCTAAAAAGAAGAAAACTTGTCAGATATAAATGGGTCTACATAACTAAGTATGCATCAAATGGAAGTGTTGAAAGGCTTAAGGAAAGGTTAGTTGACAAAGACTTTTACCAAATTAAAGGAATTGACTACAATGAAACCTTTTCCCCTGTTGCCAAAACGAACTCCATTTGCCTTGTTCTTGCCCTTGCAAACTTACATAAATGGGAGGTCCATCAAATGGATGCCAAGTCCACTTTCTTGCATGAGGATTTGCAGGAAGAAATTTACATGGAACAACCTCTTGGCTATGTTCAAAATGACTCTAACCTTGTCTATTGCCTTAAGAAATCATATATGGTCTTAAGCAAGCTCCTCGAGCTTGGTATGCCAAAATGGATAGCTTTCTCCTTAACACTGGTTTTTCTAGATACCATTCTAATACATTATTCTTACTGGTAGTGACCCTAAGCTTTTAACCCATGTGAAATCTAGTCTTAAGCGAAAATTTGAAATGACAGACTTAGGCTATTTGCATAACTTTCTTGGCCTCCAAGTATTGCAAACTAAAGAAGGAAAAATTCTTTCTCAATTTAAGTATGTTTGTGACCTTCTTCGTTGCTTTCGCATGGAAGATTGTAAACCAGCCCCATCTCCCTTCCAATCTGGATTAAAACTTTCTGCCACTTGCACTTCACCCAAAGTTGATACCACCTTATATAGTCAACTTGTTGGTAGTCTCTGATACTTAACTCATAGCCGTCCTGGTCTTTCCTTTGACGTTGGTCGTGTTGTCCACTATACGCAAACACCCTATGAAAGCCATTAGAAAGTAGCAAAAAGGATACTTCGATATATTTGGGGTACAATTCAATTTGGGATTCTTTACAATTAAGGAGGGACTCCTTTATTGGTTGGTTTCATTGATTCAGATTGGTTTGGCGATCTTGATGATCAAAAGTCTGTTGCAAGTTATGTTTTTAATCTTGGTTCTAGACCTGTCACTTGGGCTTGTAAGAAACAAAAAGCTCTTGCTCTTTCTTAGGGGGATAGGCTCTAATGCCTCCTTTCATTTTCTAATACTGCCACTTTTGTAAATTCTTCAATCCTATCCCAACTTGTTCTTAAGGGGGGACATTAGGATATTTAGACATTTAGGAGTTAGTTAAAATCAACTTGTCATAATATATTCGTTAGGTAAAGTGTGTTTCTTTAGTATGCATTTGTAAATATGTAATTCAATAGTCATGATATATTCTAGACATAAAGTGATTCGACAATTCATCTTCTCTTAAACCGTAACAACCATTAATACATGGCTTAGGACTCGATTGGTCTGTGATCTTTATTTAAAGAGCATAGAGGGTCATTTGCTAGTTAATCATTTATGAGAAGCTCATGTGTACCTTTCTTTCTTTTGCATAATAATATTGCCTCAAGTACTTATTTGGCTAGGGTCGTGGAGTCTTTCCATTTCGACAGTTTAAACCACGTCAAAACATCAATGTGTTGATATGTGATCTATTTGTGTGAGCGGTTGCTGAAGATGGTCAATCCTTTGGAAGTATCTTATGTAGTCTAACACAACCCCTACTAATATGGAAGTTGTTGGAATACACATTAATTTCTCCCACCGTTTGCATTGAATCAAATTGCAAATTGTTTGTATACCTTTTTGACCCATTTGGTAGTTGTGAAACTAATTACAGTGGTCGCAATTGTAGAAATCTCCATAACCACATAAAGACCAAGAAGAGTCTCTGTATCTTTTGTAATCATTTTTGGGAACACATAGGTAGGGGAATGAGAGAAGAAAAACATAGCCTTTTCACTAGTGTACACCGTGACATTTCGTGGGTGAACTCTATAGCAATAGAGCGTTATGTTGTAAGTGAATTCTATAGCAATAGAGCATTTTGTTGTAACTAAATTATGTAGCAACCAAGCATTTTTTTGTGGGTAAATGCAATAGCATTTTGGTTTCATTATGTATGTTGTAGAAATAGAGCACTCTCTCTATGAATGAAAAATAGAGTATTTTTATTTGGCTAAACATTGTAGTACTTGTTTTTGCTACACTACCCTCCAAAGCAGTGGTATAAAATAAGCATTAAGATATTATCCACCCTTGGGTATGTTTGTCCTGTATTGGTCGCCATTTAAAGGGAAAATGCTCAGTCAAAAATAGACAAAGGGGTTATCACATTTGTGGCTGAAATTGCTTTAATTAAGGGATTTTCAGCGATCAGGACTGTTGTCACATACATAGTAGTTGGGCTACCATTGTTCCTGAGCAGTCCTAAGCATATTTTTGAGCTAGTCCTTTACTTTGAGGTCAACAAATGATGAGCTTCTAGTTGATGATCACTCTTATTCAATGGATCCAGGGCATTTAGTATTGATTAGTTCTATGCCATGACTGAGCCACATGACCTTAGATTTGATGGTTGAGTTAGCCATTTTCATGACCCACAGCATAGTTATGACAATGTGCATGATGTACAACAGCAACAATGTTTCAATGCCTTTCAAATTGTTCAAATCGGATGCAAGTATGACCCAAGTGATATATGGATTTTGATTATGCTTTGTTGTCTATTTCAGTAGTGAGACTTGGTTGATACTGGTTGTATGTTGGCGATATTTTATTTGTTTTATTGGAAACTAAAATATAAGTGAGCTAGTTGCTATGTCCAAGAGATTCTTTTGTATACTCATTGGTCATGCCCTACTTGTAGTATGGATTTGGTCATTTCCTTTAGGGACATAGCTTGCTAGCCTTGCCACCATCTCCACTGTCTCCATCCTTCGTTGCTTTCCCTTCTTTTGTTTAACCTTGACTTGTAACTTGACAAGTGACATCTAGGATATCCCCCACCTTCACCTTTATGTTGGAATAGGTCTCCATGTTTAAATTGTGTCTCGGTGCTGGTTTGTGTGATTCTTATCACAAAGATTGTCTTCCTTTAGGTCTTGAACACAAGTACTCTTCACCAAAAGTGTCTTTAGACACTAAGGCATCAAAACTTAAATGCTTTAGGTACTTTTTAAACACTACTGCAAATAAACTATAAAGTCAATTAGTTTCCTAGAGACGAGCACTCATCCTTTGTATAATGTGAGGTCGTTTTCCCCCAATGGGCAACAGGGTGGTCCCTCCATCGCACCTATGGATAGTGGCAGGCAATGGAGGTCATACAGAGTCATTATCCGAGGCCCGCCAAGCTATTCAGGGCAAACGGTCTTGGAGGATGGCTAGTTAATTCAATAAAGTAATGTTGAAAAGAGAGTTAATGGCCAGAGGACGACACTCATTCATTGTATAATGTATGGCTCATTTGCCCCTACGATAGTAGGGTCTCCCCCTTAATCAATCTTTAAATTGATCTAAACTGACAAGAGCCCATCTGGTGAGACAACTACCTTCCATAAGTAGTGGACGAGGCCCTTGCAGTGTCACCGGTTAGCTACCTTACCTCTACCGCCCTGGACATGATACCTTTAGTGGGTAGCTATACTTTGTGTGATAACAAGGACTATTAGCAACCTCAAACAATCACAGATTCCCATCCTCAGTAGTAAGAATTATGATTTTTGGGAATTCAAGGTGAAAACCTTGTTTTGTTGACAGGATGTGTGGGATATGTAAAAACTTCAGATCAAACAGTCTATCAAAATTTACCTCAAGAACAGAAAATCAACTCAAAGACAACAAGAAGAAAGATGCTAAGGCCTTGTTTTTTATCCAACAAGCATTGGATAAATATATGTTTCCCAGAATTACATCAACCACCAAGTCCGAGGCAAGTTGGGATATATTAATAGTCTATCAAGGCTTAAGCAAAGTGAAAGTAGCCAAGCTACAAACACTTAGGAGCACCTTTCAAAACTTGTAGATGAATGAATCAAAAACCATAAATTAATTCGAGAATCAAGTTATCTCTGTGGTGAATCACATAAGGACTCATAGAGAAGATTTATTAGACTATAAGGTTGTGGAGAAAGTGCTTAGGAGTCTGTAAGGTAAATTTGATGTTGTTTTAATTGCCATAGAGGAGTCAAAGGACTTAACACCGCTATCAATTGATGAGTTGAAGGGATGTCTATTATCCCATGAATCTAGGTTGAACATGAATCCAAATCCCTCATTAGAAAATGCATTCAAGTCACAGGTTATTGTTGGTAGAAGAAGAGGAAGATCAAACACCAAAGGCAACTACAGATTTCAAAATTAGAGAGAAGAAAGATCAAATTCAAACCAGACTTATAAGTCTGTCCAGAAACCTATTTCAGTTAATTTCAGAGGTTCAAGTAGTAACCCTAATCAACAATATCATTTGAGATATGATAAGTCCAAAGTACAATGTTCTTACCATAAGAAGTTTGGGCATTTTGCATGAGATTGTAAGGAGAAACAACCAAATCCTAACAAGCAGTCTGCAAACATTTATGAAGTACCTGAAGATAAGATAGATTTTGTGTTTATCACTTGTAATGTAGCTCAGGAAACCCCGAGTGATGTATGTTTCTTGGATAGTGTATGCAGCAACCATATGACTGGAAATAGGGAGTTGTTCAATTAAAAATGAAACTTGGAAATAATAACAAGGTCTCAGTTACGGGAAAGGGAGTCATAAATGTGTTTGCTAAAAATGGTGACAAGAAGAATATTGATGATGTTTATTTTGTTCCAAGTCTAAAATATAATCTGATGAGTGTTGGACAACTAATGGAGAAAGAAAATGAGGTAATTTTCAAACATAATGTCTGCACAATTTGGATAAATCTCCTAGTATGGGGTTGATAGCAAGAGTCGAGATGACCAGGAACAAAATGTTCCCACTCAGAATGAAAGGTGAGATTCAAAATTCTATCAATGCTTACAAAGCTAAGAGTCTAGATCTAGGTTAGCTCTGGCATTTGAGGGATCAGAGTTAACTCTGGCATTTGAGGTTTGGACATTTTCCTTTTGGTGGATTGAGCCTATTGTAGAAGAAAAAAATGGTGAGAGAGTTGCCACCCATAGAGCAACCAACAAGCTCATGCGAGAGCTGCATTTTAGCAAAAAATCATAGGGAAAGTTTCTTTACAGGTGTCTCTTATAGAGCAAGACAACCTTTGGAGATTGTGCATACAAATTTGTATGAGCCAATGCAAACCCCATCATTGGCTGGGAACTACTACTTTTTGACTTTTATTGATGATTATAGCAAAAAGACATAGATAGATTTCATAAAACAAAAATCAGAAACCTTTGGGATCTTTGAGAACTTCAAATATTTAGTTGAGAAGTAAAGCAGTAAGTATATTAAATTGTTAAGATCTAATAGAGGTGGTGAGTATAAGTCAAATGATTTCATGGATTTCTCCACATACCATGGAATCAAGAAGTAGTTTACTGCTCACTATACACCACACCAGAATGTGGCAGCGAGGAAAAACAAAAAGATCATGTACATGGCCCAAAACATGTTAAAGGAAAAGTACTTGTCAAATGATTACTGGGTAGAAGTAGTTGCATGTTCAGTTTATATTCTGAACAGTATCCTACTAAGAGTGTGAAAGACAGAATGCCTCTGGAGACTTGTAGACGCAAGAATTGTAGTGTTTCACACTTGAGAATATTTAGCTATGTTGCATGTTCACATGTGACTAACGAAACGAGAAAGAAATTGGATGAAGTGACAAATGCTTTTTTATTGGCTATAGTGAATTATATAAAGCTTATAGACTATACAATTCTATCACTAAAAAGTTGTTTATAAGCAGAAACATTGAGTTCAAGGAGGAAGAAGCATGGGATGGAAGCATATATGAATCAATTACAGGTAGAGTACCATTGTCTCAACTTTCAAGGTGAAGATGATGCAAAATGTACAATGTGGACAACCAACTCCACAGGGACATGTACCAGTAGCTGGCACTCCAAAAAGACAATCATCAAGAACCAACTCACCTCATAAGAGAACACCTTGAAATTTTGTGCAAGAAGAACCATCAATATTGTTATCACCAACCTTGTAGTTGCCTATGTGAGGTGGATCCAAGATGGATGGTAGAGGGACAAGCAACTAAGGAGGTGGAACCAAGACTGCCTAGACTCCCAAATGGATGGTTGTCACGTCAATCAAGGTATACTTCACTTTATGTTATCTTAGCCCAAGACAACAAAGCGGGAGACCCGAATCTACTCCCGACATGAGAGATCTAACCTTGACACCAGATCAGATCAGATCAAATGGACTTGAGGTACATAAGTTGTAAGGTAGTGGAAACCCTAGATCTATGGGTGATGTCACGAGGTGAGCCAAGCTTTGGATCAAGGTTTAGGAAGTATGAGGTTCGATCCAAGTTGGGACACAAGCGACCTATAAGGTAAATACTAGATCTGGGGTTGAGGTACTAGCAACAAGTGAGGATATTCGCTGCCTTGGGAAACGTGACCAATGCAGGGAGGTCAAGGATAGGATTGGGGCTATCTAGTACCGATGGATAGACTCGATGAAAGATACGACAAAGGCAAAGTACCCGAGTCACCAAGAAAAAATCAAATCACAGGAAAAGGAGGCCAAAGAGGGGGTAGCGCTAGGCTTGGAGATCAATGCCTCTCAGATCTAAGGCAATGGAGTCACTGTATGCCTAGTATTGAGGGAAACCCACCTGGGAAATACCCCAATCTATAGACCTAGAATGGTATTTGGCCGAAAAAGTCAGATCACAAGAAAAACCAGCAGCATGATGGAGAGCGCTAGTGTTTGGGATGTCAATTTCTCAAATCTAGGCCAACCTGGACACTTCCAGCTCAACGTTGAAGGAGAAATGGTATGAGGATGACCTGATCTACAAACCCAAGTTGGTATTTTGCCGAAAAAATCAGATCTTGTAAAAAGTCAAAAAAATGGTGAGGAGCGCTATGGTTTGGGAGGACAGTTTCTCAGATCTAGGGCAAACCAGTCACTTTCATATCAACATTGAGGGTGACATGGTGAGGGGAAGACCCGATCTACAAAATCCAGCAGTGGTTTGACCAGAGATCAAGCAGTCTAATTTTTAGTATTTTTTGGTTTTTTTATTATTATGGAATTTTTAGTAAAATGAAGAAAAGCAGATGTCAATGGATTGAGATTTGGAAGAAGGGGACTAACCTATAGATCTTACCTGGAAAACCTTGTAGATGTCTTGATGATGATGATCCCTGCTATCTCGATCAATTTGAGAAGCTTTGAGCAATTTCTATGTCCAACGTTTTGCCCCAAGGAGTCAATGCGCCCTCTCTCCTGCACAACAAACGTCAACCATATCAGATTTGTTGCCACATGAGAAGAAAGCTAAATGCTATAGAAAAATAGCAAGAGAAAATCATAGATTGCAATGACACTGATGAAAATCCCTTGATAAAAAACGAAGACAACCCAAGCGAGTTGAGGTCCCCCTGCAAAAACGTCCAAGCTGAAGTCGCCCTCCTGTAGACAAGACAAAGATTCCCAAAAATATATAGATCTTGCAACAATTTCCCAAATGCTAGGAAGCAAAAGAATTTCCAATCACCATCTAAGAACACCAGATGCAAAGGAGATCCAAAAATATCCACAAGAAAAGTTTTTCTATTATCCAGATCCAAGAGCCAAAAACCCTTTACAAATGAAAAGCTCTCTCCTTTAAATAGGAACAAAAGAACCAAAATCCTAACCACTTTTCAAATGAGTGGCTAAGATTAAAAGGTACAAATGTCTAATCAATGGTTGAGATGAGCTCAACATACAATACATGGATCAATGTAACAATATAATATAAAAGTGGACCAAATCACCCAAAGAGAGGGGATCCCACTCAACAAGAAATAAATGAAGCACATGGTGGGTCCATGGTGGGTCCATGGAGTGTTAATATAAGTGTCCCCATGGCACAATAAAAATAATATAATTTTTAAACTGTGAAATTGTGCCCCCTTAAGGAAATCTTGAGCCTCCCAAAAGCTTCATAAAATAATATAAAATTCCTGAAAAGATAGGTGTGGGCCCAATCAGATGCTGCAACTGCTGGAGAAGGTGTGGAGGACATGCTCTGCAAATCATTCAAGTAACAATCATAACAAGTAGCAATCACTTACTAGCGGCATATCAACCAAATACATATATTGGGTTTATTTATTATAACTCAGACTAGACTTTCAAGACTATACTCACTTCATAGTTGTCGTCAATTTGCTAGTGAAGGGTGAAGGCTAAAATTCATAAGGTTAGGCTAAAGGATGACTGCCCACTCAACACTATGACACTTTAGATATGGAAAGGGGATACTCACTATATCCATATGTCGGACAAACAACAACAAAAGGGATGGTAGTGCCTCACAAATGGGTGAACTACTTCAGAAGTGCTTACTCACCTTGACAAATGCTCACAATCCAACTCAATACAAGTAAGGCCAACAATCTTTAGATACAACTTTTAGGAGCCATTGCTTTTTGGGCCTTTGATTTTCCATAGCCTTTGTCCACGTATTTTTATACGGACTTTTATCATTTAGGCTTTATGCATTCATGTATGTTCAAAAACACTGCTTTTCATGAACGTTTTAAGATATTTCATTGCAATATTTTTTAGAGCCAATTTCATTAGGCTAGCCTTGCATTCACGTATGTTGAAAAACACTACTTTTCATGAATAGGCTTTTTATAAGATATTCATTTTATTTCCAAATACATTGTATTGATGGCAGCGCTACTTGTTTCAGGTAAGCAAACACATCCTAAGCAACTCAGACCTGAGACACAAATAAACAAGGAGGCTTGTCCAACAAAGGCTCTAGTGGGGAAAGGTCCTCCATGCCACAAGTCAAGTAGTAAGTCGGGCTAAAACAAAACCAAGAGGTAATGGATGGGTGGAGACAATGAATGATGAAACCAACACTAGCAAGCCAAAGTATGGTGGGAATGACTATCTCTATTCTCCCTAAGGAGGGTAAAACCAATGAGTATAGGTCAAGAACTTCAAACTCTGAGTAGGGACATCAATACATAATACAGATACATCCAAGTCCACATATTTGTGCGACCGCCAGATCATGATACTAAATGCTAACACATGTCACAAAGATCAGTATAAGAGCAATGATAACCATAACACAATATAATATAAGCTGAGTCATAATCATGCAAATAATCCATCTGAATCAATATCTGTCCAATGAGAAAACACGGATGCAAATCTGGGTATTGCTAATTGCTTTGCACATGACTAAATGGCTACATCAGTCCTCAAATCTGAGTGTCCTGAGACTCAGTCTTGGCATGGGAGAGTACTATAGTCCATCTAATAAATAATGATCCATCATAAATGCTCATCTCAGCATCTCATATGTAGGGGAGTTGGCTAAAAAATGTACTAAATCTGAAAAATAGAATATGGTAGCCCGGCTACTATATATGTGATAACAGGGACATGTAGGTCAGCCTACGATAGATTCACGAGTGAAGAATCTGGTCCTACCTTAACTACACTAAGATCTAGAATTAGAGGGGAAAAAAATAGAATTTTAAGGGATATTTATGATCAGCATGAGGATGAATTAGATTTGAATTCAAACTTCGCATTGTTGACTTATCACCTTGTTAATTATGAGGTTTGAGTAAAGGTAATAGAAGATGAGATTGGTGCAATAGAAAGAAATGACAATTGGGAGTTACTGAATTTGCCTAAAATTTAAATGTAAGGATTGCATTGGTGTAAAATAGATATATAAAATTAAATTTAATGCTGATGGAGAAGTTGAGAAGCACAATGCTAGACTTGTAGCTCAGGGTTTTGCTCAACAACCCAGTATTGATTATAATGGGACTTTTGCATATGCTTTGGCTATAGCAACTCAAAATAGTTGGAAGATATACCAAATAGATGTAAAATCTACGTTCCTAAATGGATTTTTGGAAGAAGGGGTATACGTGAACCATCAGGGTAAGAGGCCATTACGAAAAGGTGTATAAGCTGAAGAAAGCTCTGTATGGGTTGAAGCAAGCTCCTTGAGCTTGGTATGGCAGAATTGAATCTTATTTGAGTAGCAATGGGTTCAGCAGAAGTGAGCCCATTTTGTATTCTAAAAGTAAATCAGCAAGGTAAGATTTTAATAGTGTCTGTCCATGTGGATGATATCACTTATATCGCTAATTTGCTGTTGGAAAAGTTTAGAGTAGCTATGAAAAAGGAATTTGAGATGACTGACTTAGTGCTGATGAAATATTTTTTAGGGATTGAAATAAACACAATCTGAAAATAGAATTTTTATTGGTCAATTAAAATATGCTAAGGATGTTTTGAAAAGATTTGGAATTTTGAACTGCAAGCAGTTTCAACACATATAACAACAGGTACTAAGCTAAGTAAGGAGAATTATGGATCCTATGTAGATCCAACTCTGTTTGAAACATTAGTTGGAAGCCTAATGTACCTCATAGCAACCAAAGCAGATATTATGTATGCAGTGTATAGAGTTTCCAAAAGATCACTCATTGGTAGGTAGGAAAAAGAATATTGAGATATTGCAGGTACAATAGGTTATGGAATTTTGTATTCCACAAGTTCATATTTTAGATTGACAGGATACACAGACAGTAATTTCACTGGCAGTGTTGATGACGAAAAGAGTATATCAGGGTATGTATTCAATTTTTAGTTCAAATGTTGCCTCATGGGCATCAAAGAAACAACCCAAAGTCACCATTTCATCAGCAGAAGCTGAATATGTAGCTGCCACATCTACAGCATGCCATGCAATATGGATTAGAAAAGTATAATCTGACTGATTGCATGACATGAAGATCCAATAGTGAAAAGTATAATCTGAGTGATTGCATGACATGAAGATCCAATAGTGATTTTTTGTGATAGCTCAATAACTACCTATCAAAGAACCGGATATTTCACAAAAAGAACAAATACATTGTATTTCAGAGACACAACTTTAGGCATTTTTGTTTTGAGAATTTTGTAACTGTAACAATTGGTGGTCGAATTCTAGGGAGTGTTGGACTACGCATTAATTTCTCCAACCGTTCAAGTTGAATCAAATTGCAAACCGTTTGTATACCTTTTTATCCATTTGGTAGCTGTGAAATTGACTGTGGTTGTTGTTCAACTTGTAACTGTAGAAGTCTTCATAAACATGGAAAGACTTTGAAGGGTTTCTGTATCTTTTGTAATCCTTTTTGGAAATACACAGGTAGGGGAATAAGAGAATAAAAACAGAGCCTTTTCACCGGTTTGCGCTGTGTCATTTCGTGGGTGAACTCTGTAGCAACAAAGCATTACCCGTAAGTGAATTCTGTAGCAACAGAACATTTTGCTGTAGTGAATGCAGTAGCATTTTCGTTTTCATTACGTATGTTGTAGAAACAGCATTCTCTGTATGAGTGAAAAACAGAGTATTTTTATTTGGATAAATGTTGTAGCACTTGTTTTTGCTCCTCTGCCCTCAAACAGCAGTCAGTCACTTGGCAATCTTGATTAGCAAGTAGTATGCACCATCAATTTCCCAATAGTTGGGGTTATAGTAAAAATAGTATGAGACAAGAGGGTTCGCCGATATCCATGTTTCAGGTTGGAAGTTCGTCCTATTCCAAAGCCCTTCTTAAAAATTCAGTTTAATTCGTCCTTTTTCTGACGAAGTTTCTCCATTGGCTTCCACTAACTTTTTACATTCGTTCTTGTTCTCCATAAGCTTGATGTAGGAGAAGATTCAGCAACTGTCAATTGCTTCTCCTTCCAAGGCGCAATTCTTTCTATTCGTTTTCGCCCCCCACGGAAGCTTCCAAGCTCGTGCAATCCGGAGGCTATTTGACAGCTTGCTAATAGCAATGGCAGCCCCTCATTAATTTCCTTTTCTCCATACCACACATATTTAACAGCTCTATGAAGTATGTAGGTTATGCTTGGAAATAACTCATAGTATATATATTATGCAAAGAAAAGAAATATGTTGTATGTTATATTTATTATGTAACGGAGTAATAAATGTTGGGGTTGTTACATTGTTGTTGGATTTAATGTCTCACAATGCAGATGTGTCAGCAGTTATTACTTTGCTACATGTAAAAAATTTAGCTTATGATATAATTATTTGTTAGAATGTTTAATATATTATTTAAAACTAAAAAAATATTAAAACTCGGATAGATTTTGGAGTTTTACATGTTTAATATATTATTTAAAACTAAAAATATATTAAAACCCGGATAGATTTTGGAGTTTTACCCACAAGGTCCCACAATCTATAATCTGTCAGTAGCTTTCCCTAATTGATGGAAATTTTCCATCTGTGGAAAAATAAGTGCTGCTGTGTGAATCGTGATAAACACAGAGCATAGTAGCTTAATTTTCCAGCAAATATCATCTGTTTAAAAAGAAATGCAACTGTGAGTTATCTACCCAGGGCGTATGTTATTATAAACGTGCCATATCAGAAGTAAATATTATTCATTTCTGTTGCATTCTCTGTGAAAGCAGAACCCTTCCTGAAATGTTATGAATTATGTATCTATTCCATTAACTAATACTGCTAAAAGAAACATGAAACTAAACACAGTATTCTTGTTGTTATTTAATCTTCCTCACCAAGCAAAACACAGTATTCTGGTTGGTTTTTAATCTTTCCATCAGGCAAGTATAGACATGAAAATCTTAACATAGGGAAATGAGAGTGTATATCAATCTACTTACAGCTGCAACGCCACCACCCACAATAATGTACTTAAAAGACTTGTCTGCCTTTGCAGCTTTAGTTCGAATGAATCTGTTTGCAACAGCATACAGATAATAACCACCCGCCAAACACAACCCACAAAGCGTGATACCGAAAACGATCCTAGGAGACCTGTCGTATGTCAGCTCAATACGACGGAAATCATCTGATGCCACGAAGATCAATAAGCTTAGAGCTGCCACGAGACCAGCCAAAAGAACGTATTCCAAAAGAAATTTCGCCATTGCAGTGTTAGAATTTGCAGAACCGAGACGAGAGTACTCAGAACTGTTTGTTTGTCGAAGGTAGAGAATAAACAAAACTCTTGTTTAATATTGGGAGAGTAGTGATTCCCGCGAATTCGATTCAGTGGGTCTTAAAGTTTTAAAGTGCTTCAGTGGGTATTAAAGTGCATAAGCCTGCAGTGCCAGCGGGTTTTAAAGTGTTAAAAGTGCTTCAGTGGGTCTTAAAGAGCATAAACCTTCAGCAATAGGCATTTGTGGGTTAAGTTATTACAGGTTATCTGTTCAATTCTTCCCGCTCAAAGGGTGGGAGCCACCCATAACAAAATTAAATTGACCCAAGAACTCCTCATTTTTTAACAAATCTTGTTGATGATAGCATCTTTCTGGTAGAGCATAAGTGTAAAAATTCCTTCAGCAATAGGCATTTGTGGGTTAAGTTATTACAGGTTATCTGTTCAATTCTTCCCGCTCAAAGGGTGGGAGCCACCCATAACAGAATTAAATTGACCCAAGAACTCCTCATTTTTTAACAAATCTTGTTGATGATAGCATCTTTCTGGTAGAGCATAAGTGTAAAAATTCCTTCCTGTTTAAAAAAATCCTTAAAATACTTAAATTCTTTTAAGTGGAAGGAAGAATCATGCAATGGAGATATTTACATGACATGATTTCAACTAATTAATTAAAAGAAATTAATGGAGAATTGAAAAAAAAATTATTAAAAAAAAACAATGGTACAAAAAGTTTTGTAAAAAGTAATCACATTTTCATCTCTAATAAACAAAATTAGCTAGAATGTAGCAGTAAATTAACGTTTTTAACAAATTTAAATGATAAAATGTAATTAAAGTTATTAAAACCTTTTCAATTTAAAATTGAATTATATCAAATTTTTTAGTAAAAGTTTAAAAACACCTATGTTCATTGATTTAATTAATCCTTGGATGCAGGTGTCCTCATGTGTCCTCGAGAATCACATGCCGTGTATGGATGGAAACACGGCACCACCATTCCGTCGACCACATGGATCATGTCCGGCTCATACACCATAACCATTAAATCGCCACAATTATCAAAGTCTGAGGTTTTAATACTCCGCGTCGTCATTGTTGTGCGTAACTTGGGCAGAGATACAACTCTAATCATGTCTCCCTGCAGTGGTTCAACGGTTCCTAGGGTACATTATTTCAAGAATTTCGGGAAGGAAAATTTCCATTTCTTGGCTGGGCAGATATACAGCTCTAATCATGTCTCCCTGTAGTGGTTCTACAGTTTCTAGGGTACATTATTTCAAGAATTTCAGGAAGGAAAGTTTCCATTTCTTGGCTTTTTATGGTTGGCGGCTAGACTATGCTTTTCTTTAATGTGTTGGAGAGAATCATTTTTTGGGTTCGGTCTAGTTTACAAACATTATTTGGTTCCTCTTCTTTAATTTATGTGTGTGTCTGGCTTTCTCTTGCTCTCCCTCAGCTGTATATTTCGCAAATATTTGGGTCTCTTCTCCATTCTCTGGCCACAAACATGTCTAGGGGGCTTCATGCCACCCCTCAACATGCTAGCAGACATAGGGGAAGCTTCGACCACAGAAGAAAAAAAAAATCTCCTGAGAGTGGTTTTGATACTTTTGTTTCTTCCTGATTGAGGAATTTATTGGACAACTAGGAAGAAGAAATGGTTGTGCAATGGCCGGTAGGTCAGCAGAATCAAGTGTGTCGCGGGAATTATTGGAGAGTTAATAATATGTTGGCTCAGCTCATCATGCAGTCTCAGGATTATAGCAGGGACAACAACTCCCTGCCTTCTCCATCTTCGACTTCGGATATCCATTCTCTCCCTCACTAAGTCCCTCATTGGTCTCCAAACCAATGGAGCCTCAAGAAGAACAAGCTGGAAAAGAGCCCCCCATGGCCCAGGAGGAAACCAATATTGCTTCCACAAGTGATTATAAGAGGAAGAAGGTGGAGTGCAACAGGCAGGTGGACCTCTCCCTCTTAGGGAATATCAAGGCGCTCACAATTAAAAAAGCTTTGGACGACACTTTTAGTTCGGAGGACTACCAGTGCCCCATTATGGAAGAGAAGCCTGAAGATGTTGAAGCCTCCCGCAACTCCGAGTAACCTCTGTGTTTTTCTCTTTGTCGGTTTTTTTGTTGTTGTTAGTAGTCAAGGAATTCAAGTTTCTGAAGTTGTCAGTCTTTTTGCTTAGCTTTTTATGCCCATAGAGGCTATTTTGACAAACTGTTCATTTTGGAAATGTACTCGGGCATAAGCCTACTTGGTATTTTTTTTGTCACCCATGCATGGAAGATGAACATTGACAGGTTTGGAAGATACTCCATGCATGGGCAATGTGTCTATGTTTAAGTTTCAACAGTCATAGATCTGTGAGAAGCCATGGTGGGTTGATAAACTTCATGGTACTCTTGTGCATGTACTCATGTTTTGAACACTAATATAATTTTACTATGGAGCTTACAAAAAAAATGATTTATCATTGATAATGAAAATGATTATTGTGCAATGAGACCAACTTTACCCTATTGGTCTTATAAAACTATATTAAATACTTTTATTCATCATGTTGTTTCCATAATTGAATTACTTGGAAATGAAATGTCTAGTTGGACGATAGAAAGTGTATTTCCTACTCCACTTTATTTGTTTGGTGTGTTTTGCATATTCTTTTGTCACTCTTAAGTTTATAGGAATTTGTGTCTATCTTAGCAATATTTATTTTCTTTTTGAGTTGGCTTCATCCTCTACTTTATTGTTTTCATGTGTTTTGCATATTCTTTTGTTACTCTTAAGTTTATGGGAATTTGTGTCTATCTTGGCAGTATTAATTTTCATTTTAAGTTGGCAACAATAAAATGATAGTTTTGATATTTTAAATTGGGGTAAGGTATAATAATTTAACTTTCTCTCATTTTCAAACTCCTTATCAATGCTTATTTATCTTTTTCTCTTCTTTTTTAGGTCCTCATAGGAAGAACCAATGATGCTCTTGCATTGGTGGATGGCATCCCTAATGCACATTAGCCAAGGAGATTTGAATTAAGCACTTATCAACAAAGAACTAACCAAATTCCAAACAACATTGGCAACAATTCCTTGAGTTAATCCCTCAAACTCTCTTTAAACATAGTTTTGAGAGTGCTTTCAACAATATTGATCTCTTGGAATATGTCCACCATGACCTAGCAAATGTTTAACCAATAATAGTATCTTCAATCTATATTCAAATCCCCAATAAAACATGGCCCTTTGAGATAAAGCTGGAATCTATATTCAAATCCCCAATAAAACATGGCCCTTTGAGATAAAGCTGGAAGGGTAGACACACCTATGATAGAGGTCTCTTCGACGTGCTTCAAGATGTCTCAACCCTTGCTAATTTATAAGTTTCGTGGTGACTTATGAGTTTAGGGTTTATAATTGAATTGGGTTTGAACCATAAGTCTTGACAAGTAATCCTACTTAGTTATTGATTCCTTTAAATATTAAAAAAAATATCTCCAATCTTGTATTAAATTTTTTGTGAAAATAAATAAATTAATACGACAAAAAAAAATATTATATAATATTGAAATATCCTCCCATGTCACAATTATTTACTATTATAACAAAATAAATTTTGAGATAATTAAATGTTTCACATATACATTCTTTACTGACCAATTGAACTTATACAAATTTTATACATTTAGAATTTGATAAGAAAAGTTAAAAGTAAATATTTAACTCAAAATTAAAATTTTACAAAATAAAATGTAGAAATATTAAAAAATAGTTGTAATTTTTTTTTATAGTGAATAGAAATATCATGACTATAAAAAAATGATTCATAAAAACTTAAAATAATACTATATAATGTTAGAAATATTAAAATTTAGAAAAAGCTATTATAAAGAAGTATGGTAAAGTGTTGAAATATTAAAACTTAAAAAGCTATTGTAAATAAGCATGGTAAAGGTAGAAATATTAAAATTTAAAAAGCAATTGTAAATTTTCATATAATTGTATAAATATTTTGATTATAAAATATATATATATATATATATATATATATATATTTATAAAAAATATAAAATGATAAAATGTTTTAAATGATGAATATATATTAATTATGAATAATAATTTGGAAAAAAAGAAATTATTCTATACACAAACAATTACGAAAAGAATTTTATTGTAAGGTGGTACAAAGAAGAAAATTATATTTAATAGTTTGGTTGAAAAAGGGTAAGGAGAGTAAAAGCTTTAATCTTCTATTAAAGCATGAAAGGCAAGAAAGAGTAAAAGACATCATTCTTCCAAAGGCAAGGAAAAGTAAAAGACATCATTCTTCGAAAGGCAAAAGTAAAAAGACATCAATCTCTCAATCAAATGATAATTGTTGTTAAAACTCAAAGTTGGATGCTTAGGTTTATTTCTTGTAAAAAAAGATTTATTTATTATTTCTTTTAAGAAAGTTTGTTTATGGATATGGTTAAATGTGTTGTAAATTTCCTTTTACCATTTAGAATTATGTTGTTTAACAAGTTTAATTATAAATGATTTAGAATTTAAAGTGATTTTTCAAGTATTTGGGTCAATTTAAAATGAGGTAAAATCTTTAAAGTAAATTTCCACTTAGCATGAAAGTTGGATCATGGTAGAACTTTGACCATGTCTAGAAATTATGTTGGATTCAATTCAAAATTATTATCAAAATGAAGGTTTGCTTGCTGCATATTTAGTCTATTCGGCAACTCCCCTGTCACAACATACCATTATCCTTATGCCAATGGGTACACTCACAATGGAATGGTGTATCCCACTAACACAATGGTTGATTGGTAACAAAGTGAGTATGTGTGTTTTCTCAACCTTGCCCTCCCCTCCTCTTATGTGGGATATGTTATGTGGGTGAATGTGCAGGAAACAACAATCAAATATGAATATCTTGTGGCATTTTGGAATAGCTTCTACAATTATTAGATCTCCTCTCCTCTTGTGTGTTATCCCACACTATTTTGGAATAAGCTATGGTAGAACTTTGACCATGTCTAGAATTTATGTTGGATTCAATTCAAAATTATTATCAAAATGAAGGTTTGCCTGCTGCATATTTAGTCTATTCGACAACTCCCTTGTCACAACATACCATTATCCTTATGCCAATGGGTACACTCACAATGGAATGGTGTATCCCACTAACATAATGGTTGATTAGTAACAAAGTGAGTATGTGTGTTTTCTCAACCTTCCCCTCCCCTCCTCTTATGTGGGTGAATGTGCAGGAAACAACAATCAAATATGCATATCTTGTGGCATTTTGGAATAGCTTCTACAATTATTAGATCTCCTCTCCTCTTGTGTGTTATCCCACATCTTGTGTGTTATCCCACACTAAATTGATTAGGTGGGTTCTTCTACAACAATATATGAGCGCCAACTTACAAGTACACAACATATCGGTCACAATATACCATTATACTTATGCCAATGGGTACACTCTCAATGGAGTTGTGTATCTCACTAACATAATGGTTAATTGGTTGCAAGGCTAGAATGCTTGTTTGATCGGCCTTCCCCTCCTCTTATGTGGAATGTGTTGTGTCGGTGCTTGTGTATGAAACAACTGAATATGCCTATCTTGTGGCATCTTGGAATAACTTATATAGACATAAGATATCTCATCTTGTGTGTTAGCTCACATTACATTAGTTATGTGGATTTCTTTATAACAACATATAAGTCTCAACCTACTATGATTCTTATGTCGTAAAAAATATCCACAAAAAATAATATCTATTACTAACATAATAACATAATGATTGATTGGCTGTGAGATGAATACAAATACTTGTTCAGAATCCCCTGATCTTATATGACACGTATTATGTGTGAATAGTTTACATTCGTTCTCGTTCTCCATAAGCTTGATGTAAGATAAGATTCAGCAACTGTCAATTGCTTCCCCTTCCCACGCGCGATTCTTTCTATTCATTCTCGCCCTCCCCGGAATCTTCCAAGCTCGTGCAATCCGGAGGCTATTTGACAGCTTGAAAATAGCAATGGCAACCCCTCTATTAATTTCCTTTTCTCCCAACGCGACAAAGTTGAATCCCACACATATTTAATACATATTATTAAACATATCAAATTTAAAGGTGAAATTTATCCTTCTAACAATTATTTTTTCAAATTTCACTGCGAATTCGAATACAAACCGAACTAGATTGTTCTATATTTTTTTTTATTATCAATTGTCCAAATGGTTGGAACATAGATGTTTTTTTAATACACAAAATTAAGTTTAAAATTAAAAAGATATATATATTTTAATTAGTTAAAATTAAAAAAATATTAAAATTTATATAGATTTTACAGTTGAACCATTATTAAATTTGGATTTATATACATCTATTAAGTATTGAGAAGGATTCAATTTCTTGAAATATAAAATTTTCTTCAAATTTCACACTTTACAAAAATTTGCACCTCAAAAATTGATTTGATCTTCTAAACTCTAATAATAATAAAAATACATGTACATTATAATGGGCTAAACTAACCATTCACATATTAACTACATCCACTTAAATAAAAAGAATTGCTTGCTCTGCATCAAGGTCCCACAGTCTATAATCTGTCACTAGCTTTCCCTGATCGATGAAAAATTTCTAGCAAATATTATCTGTGGAAACTGAAATGCTGCTATGTGATAAACACAGAGCATACTAGCTTAAGAGCATACTACCTTAATTTTCCAGCAAATATCATCTTTTGAAAAAGAAATGCAACTGTGTTATCTACCCACAGCATATGTTATTATAAACGTGTCATCTTAGAAGTATATATTAGACCATTTGCATCTTTTCAGGCAAGTTTGGTTGGAATCCGGCAACATGATTTGTTATTGAAAATGAGATTCACAGTGTTAAAAATGCAATTTTTATTGCAAAAATGGATTCAGCACCCTCGATTATCTTTGGGGCAATCGATTTATGCAATTCCAATCACTGAAAACTACTATTTAAACAATTTCTGCAGGATTTTGACCAAAAAAACTTGCCCAATTTTAAGTGCAAATGATCTAAAAATTAACGAACTCTATATATTATTCATTTCTTTTGCATTCTCTGTGTGAAAAGAGAATCCCACCTGAAATATTATGAATTATGTATTTATTCCATTAACTAATACTGGTGAAAGAAACATGAAACTAAACGGAGTATTCCTGCTGGTTTTTAATCTTTCCCATCAGGCAAGTATAGACGTGAAAATCTTAACATAGGGAAATGATAGTACTGTACCAGCTAGATCGCAACAGTACACAAAATAGCAAGCGCACCAAAAATAATCCAATTTGAAATAGGACGTAAAGCATGTGATGCAAAGGATATCAATCTAAAGCATGTGATGCAAAGAATATCAATCGCAGCTGGTTGGCCATCCTTAATAAACATGTACGTTCGGTCTATCCAATGAACCAACAGCGAAGTCAATTGTTGACTTAACTGTTTATCCATTGAAATGATTGACTTCGCTGCGAGGCCACCACCCACAATAATGTACTGAAAAGACTTGTCTGCCTTTGCATCTTTAGGTCGAATGAATCTGTTTGCAACAACATATAAATAATAACAACCACCCGCCAAACACAACCCACAAAGCGTGATACCGAAAACGATCCTAGGAGACATGTTGTATGTCAGATCAATACGACGGAAATCATCTGATGCCACGAAGATCAATCGGCTTACTGCTGCCACGAGACCAGCCACAAGAACGTACTTCAAAAGAAATTTCGCCATTGCAGTTTTAGAATTTGCAGAGAGCAGAGACGAGAGTACTCAGAACTGTTTGTTTGTCGAAAGGTAGAGAATAAACAAAGTTCTTGTTTAATATTGGGAGAGTAGTGATTCCCTGGAATCATGGTTGGAATTTCATTTCATCTCTGCCCGGCAGATTAATTTTTTTTTGATGTTGTGAACTTTTATTTACCTAGTCACATAACATTTGGTTAAAAAAGTTATCCTTCAACCATGAATCTAGATCTTTGTTTACTGAAAATTATGTAAATCATAGTTTGGGACTCTGGGATGGATCTGGACTTTTATAAAACTGGATGTTTGAAATTGATCAAGATATCAAAGCAATCACAAGTTGGATCGCTAAAATGGTTTATAATAATCAGAATAGACAGAAATAGTCCAGAATCAGGATAGGGAGCAAATAACATCCATAGTTAAGAAAGAAGTGCTATAGTGGGTGGCTGGAGTTAATTCCAGCATTAACATCCATGATTATGTACAATTAAAATTTGGATTTATGAATAGGTTTCAAAGTTCAACTTCTAGAAAAAAAAAAACTAAAATAAAATTAATAACAGCTTTCAACTTCTCAAAATAAAATTAATAACAGACTTATAAAAATTGCCAAACCTCAAAAATAAGTTTTAGTCACGATGTAGATGATGTAATTGGTTCATGTTGGAGCCCAACTAAACCTTTTATGTGAAAAACGTCTTCATTTGATAGATGATTTAGTTCTTCTCTTCTTACTTTAATTTACAAGTTCAATTAAAAGCTTTTTACAATAAAAATGCCCTTTGACCGGCAAAACGTCCTCAATTCGATTCAGTGGGTCTTAAACTTTCAAAGTGCTTAAGTGGGTATTAAAGCGCATAAGCCTGGAGTACCACCGGCTTTTAAAGTCTTAAAGTGCTTCAGTGGGTCTTAAAGAGCAGAAGCCTGCAGTGGTATTGTAGTAGGCATTTGTGGGTTAAGTTATTACAGGTTATCTGTTCAATTCTTGTCGGTCAAAGGGTGGCAGCCATCCTAAGAAGTCCTCATTTTTAAACCAATCTTGATGATGATAGCATCTTTCTGGTAGAGCAAAAGTGTAAAAAATCCTTATTGTTTAAAAAAATCTTAAAATACTTAAATTCTTCTTAAATTAAAGCAGAAGGAAGAATCTGATTCTCACGAAATGGAGATATTTGTAATTATGATTTCAACTAATTAATTAAAAGAGATTAATAGAGAATTGAATAAAAATTTAAAAAAAGAAAAAGACATAATGCCACACAAAGTTTTGTATAAGGTAATTACATCTTCATCTTCAAATAAACAAAATTAGCTGGAATGTAGCAGGAAAATAATGTTTTTAACAAATTCAAATGATAAAATATAATTAAAGTTATTAAAACCTTTTCAATTTATTAGACAATATCAAATCACTTAGTAAAAGTTTCAAAACATGTATGTTCATTGAATTAATTGATATGTAAATGATCCCTTGATGCACGTGTCCTCGAGAATCACATGCCGCATGTGGATAGGAACATGGCACCACCATTATGTCGACCACGTGGATCATGTCCAGCTCACACGCCATGACCATTAAATCATGACAATTCTCAAAGTCTGAGGTTTTAATACTCCTCGTCGTCATTGTCGTGTGTAATTTGGGCAGAGATATAGCTCTAATCATGTCTCCCTGCAGTGGTTCTACGGTTCCTAGGGTGGATTATTTCACGAATTTCGGTAAGGAAAGTTTTCATTTCTTGAATTTTTATGGTTGGCGTCTAGACTAACCCTTTCTTTAGTGCATTGGAGAGAATCCTTCTTTAGGTTCGATCAAGTTCAGAAACATTATTTGGTTCCCCTTCTTTGATTTTTGTGTAGTCTAGCTCTCTCTTTCTCTCCCTTGGCTCTATATTTCGCAAATTTTAGGGTCTCTTCTACATTCTCTCGCCACAAACATGTCTAGGAAGCTTCACGCCACCCCTCAACATGCTAGTAGACACAGGGGAAGCTCCGGCCATAGAGGAAACAAAAAATCCTAGGAGAGTGGTTTTGATAGTTTTGTTCCTACCCATTTGAGGAATTTATTGGACAACTAGGAAGAAGAAATGGTTGTGCAACAAACGGTAGGTCAGCTAGATCAAGTGCGTCGCAGGAATTATTGGAGTGTTAAAAATATGTTGACTCAACTTCTCATGCAGTCTCAGGATTCTGGCAGGGACAACAACTCCCTTCCTTCTCCATCTCCGACTTTGGCTATCCATTCTCTCCCTCGCTACATCCCTCGTTGGTCTCCAAACCAATGGAGCCTCAAGAAGAACAAGCTAGAAAAGAGCCCACCCCCTCCCCCCCCCGGCCCAGGATAAAACCAATATTGCTTCCACAAGTGGTTATAAAAGGAAGAAGGTGGACCTCTCCTCCTTCAGGATAATCGAGGCGCTCCTAGTTAAAAAAGCTTTGGACAACACTCTAGTTCAGAGGACTACTAGTGCCCCATTCTAGAAGAGAAGCCCGAAGATGTTGAAGCCACCCAAAACTCCAAGTAACCTCTGTGTTTTTCTCTTTGTCAATTTTTGTTCTTGTTAGTAGTCAAGGAATTCAAATTTATAAAGCTATTAGTCTTTTTGCTTAGCTTTTTATGCCCATAGAGGCTATTTTGACAAACTGTTCATTTTGGAAATGTACTCAGGGATAAGCCTGCTTGGTAGTTGTTTTGTCACCCGTGCATGGAAGATGAACATTGACAGGTTTGGAAAGATACTCCATGTATGGGTAATGTGTCTATGTTTAAGTTTCAACAGCCATAGATCTATGAGAAGCCATGGTGGGTTGACAAAATTCATGATACTCTTGTGCATGTACTCATGTTTTGTACACTAATATAATTTTGCTATGGAGCTTACAAAAAAAAAATGATTTGTAATTGATATTGAAAATGATTATTGTGCAATGAGACCAACTTTAGCCTATTGTACTTATAAAACTATATTAAATACTTTGATTCATCATGTTGTTTCCATAATTGAATAACTTGGAAATGAAATGTCTAGTTAGACAATAGAATAGAAAGTGTATTTCCTACTCTATTTGTTTCGTGTGTTTTGCATGTTTATTTGTTTCGTGTGTTTTGCATGTTCTTTTGTCACTCTTTAAGTTTATGGAAATTTGTGTCTATCTTAGCAATATTTATTTTCTTTTTGAGTTGGCTTTCATCCTCTACTTTATTTTTTTCATGTGTTTTGCATATTCTTTTGTTACTCTTAAGTGTATGGGAATTTGTGTCTATCTTGGCAATATTAAGTTTCTTTTTAAGTTGGAAACAATAAAAATGATAGTTTTGATATTTTAAATTGGGGTAAGGTATAATAATTCAACTTTCTCTCATTTTCAATCTCCTTATCGATGCCCATTTATCTTTTTCTCTTCTTTTTTCAATCCTAGTAGGAAAAACCAAGGATGCTCTTGCATTCATGGATAGCATCCCTAGTGCACATTAGCGAAGGAGATTTGAATTAGGCACTTATCAACAGAGAACTAACCAAATGCCAAACAACATTCGAAACAATTGGTTGAGTTAATCCCTCAAACTCTCTTTAAACATAGTTTTGAGAGTGTTTTCAACAATATTGATCTCTTGGAATATGTCCACCATAACCTCGCAAATGTTTAACCAATAATTGTATCTTCAATCTATATTCAAATCCCCAATAAAACATGGCCCTTTGAGATAAGGTTGAAAGGGTAGACACTCCTATTATAGAGGTCTCTTCGGATGTGCTTCAAGATATCTAAACCCTTGCTAATTTATAAGTTTGGTGTTAGGCACTGACTTGTTAATTTAGGGTTTATAGTGGCATCCAATTGGGTTTGAACCATAAGTCTTTCCCAGGTAATCTTACTTAGTTATTGATTCCTTTAGATCTTAAAAACAATATTTCTCATCTTTTATTAAAAATTTTGTGAAAATAAATAATCTTTTATTAAAATTTTTGTGAAAATAAATAAATCAATATTTAAAAAAATATTATATAATTTTGAAATATCCTTCCACTATCATAATTATTTATTATTATAATAAAATAAATTTTAAAAAATTTAAATGTTTCACATATACATTTCTTATACCAATTTTATATATTTAGCTTTGGATAAAAAGTTAAAAGTGAATATTTAACTTAAAATTCAAATTTTATAATATTAAATAAAAATATTAAATATTAAAACAACAATTGTAGATTTTTAAATAGATAATAGAAATATCATGACTATAAAAAAATATTCATAAAAAACTTAAAATCATGCTCTATAACGTTAGAAATATTAAAACTTAGAAAAAGCTATTATAAGAAGCATAGTAAAGGTACAGTGTTATATTAAAACTTAGAAAAAGCTATTATAAGAAGCATAGTAAAGGTATAGTGTTAGAAATATTAAAATTTAAATAACTATTGTAAATATTGTAAATAAGCATGTTGTAAAGGTAAAGTGTACCTTAAGGAAATCTTGAACCTCCCAAAAGCTCCATAAAATAATATAAAATGCTTGAAAAGATAGGTGTGGGCCCAATCAAATGCTGCAACTGCTAGAGAAGGTGCGGAGGACATCACTCTCATCATCATGACTCATCCCATGCCATTTCCTTGCCTCAGTAGCCTAAATCGAATTCCTCAGTAGCCATTTAATTATTTTTTAATCTGCCTCGAGAAACGTGAACCTGCCAAAACAGTCTCCTAGGGTGCCTGCGTTGCCCAACTGAGCCCACCAAGCTCTCTGGGAGGGGGGTACTATGATATAATCAAGTGGCTGGACCCCCTATGCCCCATACAGCGCCCTAGGAGATCCAACAAAATTATCTCCCTAAAATGAGCCTGTCCATCTTTGTAAGTGCCCGGAACTGAAAACAAGCTGTCTCGCTGGACTTAGAAAGTCTAAATCCATCTAAGATATATACTCATAACCTCTCCACGTCTCTGCCTGATCATCCACAATATCAAATAGACAAAATAATAACCTGTAAATGACCAGATGCCAATAATATAACTCAGGCTGACATCCATCTGTTGCAAGTGTTAAAAGGCTAAGACATGCTCTGCAAATCATTCAAGTAACAATCATAACAAGTAGCAATCACTTACTGCCGGCATATCAACCAAATACATATATTGGGTTTATTTATTATAACTCGGACTAGACTTTCAAGACTATACTCACTTCATAGTTGTAGTCAATTTGCTAGTGAAGGGTGAAGGCTAAAATCCATATGGTTAGGCCAAAGGATGACTGCCCACTCAACACTATGACACTTTGGATATGGAAAGGGGATACTCACTATATCCATATGTCGGACAAACAACAACAAAGGGGATGGTAGTGTCTCACAAATGGGTGAACTACTTCAGAGGTGCTTACTCACCTTGACAAATGCTCACAATCCAACTCAATAAGGGTAAGGCCAGCAATCTTTAGATACAACTTTTAGGAGCCATTGCTTTTTGGGTCTTTGATTTTCCATGGCCTTTGTCCACATATTTTTATACGGACTTTTATCATTTAGGCTTTATGCATTCATGTATGTTCAAAAACACTACTTTTCATGAATGTTTTAAGATATTTCATTGCAATATTTTTTAAAGCCAATTTCATTAGGCTAGCCTTGCATTCACGTATGTTCAAAAGCACTACTTTTCATGAATGGGCTTTTTATAAGATATTCATTTTATTTCCAAATACATTGTATTGATGGCAGCGCTACTTGTTTCAGGTAAGCAAACACATCCTAAGCAACTCAGAGCTGAGACACAAATAAACAGGGAGGCTCGTCCAACAAAGGCTCTAGTGGGGAAAGGTCCTCCATGCCAAAAGTCAAGTAGTAAGTCAGGCTAAAACAAAACCAAGAGGTAATAGATGGGTGGAGACAATGAATGATGAAACCAACACTAGCAAGCCAAAGTATCGTGGGAATGACTATCTCTATTCTTCCTAAGGAGGGTAAAACCAATGAGTATAGGTCAAGAACTTCAAACTCTGAGTAGGGACATCAATACATAATACAGATACATCCAAGTCCACATATTTATACGACCGTCAGATCATGATACTAAATGCTAACACATGTCACAAAGATCAGTATAAGAGCAATGATAACCATAACACAATATAATATAAGCTGAGTCATAATCATGCAAATAATCCATCTGAATCAATATCTGTCCAATGAGAAAACACTGATGCAAATCTAGGTATTGCTAACTGCTTTGCACATGACTAAATGGCTACATTAGTCCTCAAATCTGAGTGTCCTGAGACGCAGTCCTGGCATGGGAGAGTACTATAGTCCATCTAATAAATAATGATCCATCATAAATGCTCATCTCAGCATCTCATATGTAGGGGAGTTGGCTGAAAAATGTACTAAATCTGAAAAATAGAATATGGTAGCCCAGCTACTATATATGTGATAACAGGGACATCCAGGTCAGCCTACGATAGATTCACAAGTGAAGAATCTGGTCCTACCTTAACTACACTAAGATCTAGAATTAGAGGGAAAAAAATAGAATTTTAAGGGATATTTATGATCAGCATGAGGATGAATTAGATTTGAATTCAAACTTCACATTGTTGACTTATCACCCTGTTAATTATGAGGTTTGAGTAAAGGTAATAGAAGCTGAGATTGGTGCAATAGAAAGAAATGACACTTGGGAGTTACTGAATTTGCCTAAATGTAAGGATTGCATTGGTGTAAAATAGATAGATAAAATTAAATTTAATGCTGATGGAGAAGTTGAGAAGCACAATGCTAGACTTGTAGCTCAGGGTTTTGCTCAACAACCCAGTATTGATTATAATGACACTTTTGCATCAATTGGTAGGCTAGACACTATTAGATCTGCTTTGGCTATAGCAACTCAAAATAATTGGAAGGTATAACAAATAGATGTAAAATCTACGTTCCTAAATGGATTTTTGGAAGAAGGGGTATACGTGAAGCATCAGGGTAAGAGGCCATTACGAAAAGGTGTATAAGCTGAAGAAGGCTCTGTATGGGTTGAAGCGAGCTCTTTGAGCTTGGTATGGCAGAATTGAATCTTATTTGAGTAGCAATGGGTTCAGCAGAAGTGAGCCCATTTTGTATACTAAAAGTAAATCAGCAAGGTAAGATTTTAATAGTGTCTGTCCATGTGGATGATATCACTTATGTCGCTAATTTGCTGTTGGAAAAGTTTAGAGTAGCTATGAAAAGAAATTTGAGATGACCGACTTAGTGCTGATGAAATATTTTTTAGGGATTGAAATAAACACAATCTAAAAATGGAATTTTTATTGGTCCATTAAAATATGCTAAGGATGTTTTGAAAAGATTTGGAATTTTGAACTGCAAGCAGTTTCAACACATATAACAACAGGTACTAAGCTAAGTAAATAGGATTATGGATCCTATGTAGATCCAACACTGTTTGAAACATTAGTTGGAAGCCTAATGTACCTCATAGCAACCAAAGCAGATATTATGTATGCAGTGTATAGAGTTTCCAAAAGAGTACTCATTGGTAGGTAGGAAAAATAATATTGAGATATTGCAGGCACAATAGGTTATGGAATTTTGTATTCCACAAGTTCATATTTTAGATTGACAGGATACAGAGACAGTGATTTCACTGGCAGTGTTGACGACGAAAAGTGTATATCAGGGTATATATTCAATTTTTATTTCAGATGTTGCCTCATGGGCATCAAAGAAACAACCCAAAGTCACCATTTCATCAGCAGAAGCTGAATATGTAGTTGCCACATCTACAGCATGCCATGCAATATGGATTAGAAAAGTATAATCTGAGCGATTGCATGACGTGAAGATCCAATAGTGAAAAGTATAATCTGAGTGATTGCATGACATGAAGATCCAATAGTGATTTTTTGTGATAGCTCAATAACTACCTATCAAAGAACCGGATATTTCACAAAAAGAACAAATACATTGTATAGACAGAACTTTAGGCATTTTTATTTTGAGAATTTTGTAACTGTAACAATGGGTGGTCGAATTCTAGGGAGTGTTGGACTACGCATTAATTTCTCCAACCGTTCAAATTGAATCAAATTGCAAACCGTTTGTATACCTTTTTATCCATTTGGTAGCTGTGAAATTGACTGTGGTTGTTGTTCAACTTGTAACTGTAGAAGTCTTCATAAACGTGGAAAGACCCAGAAGGGTTTCTGTATCTTTTGTAATCCTTTTTGGAAATACACAGGTAGAGGAATGAGAGAATAAAAACAGAGCCTTTTCACCGTTTTGCGCTGTGTCATTTCGTGGGTGAACTCTGTAGCAACAAAGCATTACGCGTAAGTGAATTCTGTAGCAACAGAGCATTTTGCTGTAGTGAATGCAGTAGCATTTTCGTTTTCATTACGTATGTTGTAGAAACAGCAATCTCTGTATGAGTGAAAAACAAATGTTGTAGCACTTGTTTTTGCTCCTCTGCCCTCAAACAGCAGTCAGTCACTTGGCAATCTTAGCAAGTAGTATGCACTAACAATTTCCCAATAGTTGGGGTTATAGTAAAAATAGTATATGAGGCAAGAGGGTTTGCCGTTTTCCATGTTTCAGGTTGGAAGTTCGTCCTATTCCAAAGCCCTCTCAAAAATTCAGTTTAATTCGTCCTTTTAAGTTTCTCCATTGGCTTCCACTAACTTTTTACATTCGTTCTCGTTCTCCATAAGCTTGATGTAAGAGAAGATTCAGCAACTGTCAATTGCTTCTCCTTCCAACGCGCAATTCTTTCTATTCGTTTTCGCCCTCCACGGAAGCTTCCAAGCTCGTGCAATCCGGAGGCTATTTGACAGCTTGCTAATAGCAATGGCAGCCGCTCATTAATTTCCTTTTCTCCATACGCGACAGAGTTGCATACAACACATATTTAACAGCTCTATGAAGTATGTAGGTTATGCTTGGAAACAACTCATTGTATATATTATGGAGTTTGTAGGTTATGCTTGGAAATAACTCATAGTATATATATTATGCAAAGAAAGATAAAAAAATATGTTGTATATTATATTTATCATTTAGCAGAGTAATAAATGTTGCGGCCGCTACATTGTTGTTGGATTTAACTGGCAACATTTATTACTTTGTAAAAAAAAAAATTTTGGCTTATGATATAATTATAATTATTTGTGAACATGTTTAATATATTATTTAAAATTAAAAAAATATTGAAACTCAGATAGATTTTGGAGGTCCCACAATCTATAGTCTGTCAGTAGCTTTCCCTAATTGATGGAAATTTTCCATCTGTGTGAATCGTGATAAACACAGAGCATAGTAGCTTAATTTTCCAGCAAATATCATCTGTTTAAAAAGAAATGCAACTGTGAGTTATCTACCCAGATTATTCATTTCTGTTGCATTCTCTGTGAAAGCAGAATCCTTCCTGAAATGTTATGAATTATGTATTTATTCCATTAACTAACACTGCTAAAAGAAACATGAAACTAAACACAGTATTCTTGTTGTTATTTAATCTTCCCCACCAAGCAAAACACAGTATTCTGGTTGGTTTTTAATCTTTCCATCAGGCAAGTATAGACATGAAAATCTTAACATAGGGAAATGAGAGTATATATCAATCTACTTACAGCTGCAACGCCACCACCCACAATAATGTACTTAAAAGACTTGTCTGCCTTTACAGCTTTAGTTCGAATGAATCTGTTTGCATACAAATAATAACCACCCGCCAAACACAACCCACAAAGCGTGATACCGAAAACGATCCTAGGAGACATGTTGTATGTCAGCTCAATACGACGGAAATCATCTGATGCCACGAAGATCAATCGGCTTACTGCTGCCACGAGACCAGCCACAAGAACGTACTTCAAAAGAAATTTCGCCATTGCAGTGTTAGAATTTGCAGAGCCGAGACGAGATTACTCAGAACTGTTTGTTTGTCGAAGGTAGAGAATAAATAAAACTCTTGTTTAATATTGGGAGAGTAGTGATTCCCCCGAATTCGATTCAGTGGGTCTTAAAGTTTTAAAGTGCTTCAGTGGGTATTAAAGAGCATAAGCCTGCAGTGCCAGCGGGTTTTAAAGTGTTAAAGTGCTTCAGTGGGTCTTAAAGAGCATAAACCTTCAGCAATAGGCATTTGTGGGTGAAGTTATTACAGGTTATCTGTTCAATTATTGCCGGTCAAAGCGTGGGAGCCACCCATAACAGAATTAAATTGACCCAAGAACTCCTCATTTTTTAACAAATCTTGTTGATGATAGCATCTTTCTGGTAGAGCATAAGTGTAAAAATTCCTTCCTGTTTAAAAAAATCCTTAAAATACTTAAATTCTTTTAAGTGGAAGGAAGAATCAGGCAATGGAGATATTTACATGACATGATTTCAACTAATTAATTAAAAGAAATTAATGGAGAATTGAAAAAAAAAATATTAAAAAAAAACAATGGCGCAAAAAGTTTTGTAAAAGGTAATCACATTTTCATCCTCAAATAATGTAGCAGTAAATTAACGTTTTTAACAAACTTAAAAGATAAAATGTAATTAAAGTTATTAAAACCTTTTCAATTTATTGAATTATATCAAATTTTTTAGTAAAAGTTTCAAATCACCTATGTTCATTGATTTAATTAATCCTTGGATGCAGGTGTCCTCATGTGTCCTCGAGAATCACATGCCGTGTATGGATGGGAACACGGCACCACCATTCCGTCGACCACGGCGAAAAATACATATTATGCAGTCTAGCAATTAATGCGACGGCGGTCGCACTGTCCGCCGTCGGATCCTTTCCAAAGTAAGATCCGATATCCTGTCCGGCTCATACACCATAACCATTAAATTGCCACAATTCTCAAAGTCTGAGGTTTTAATACTCCGCGTCGTCATTGTTGTGCGTAACTTGGGCAGAGATACAGCTCTAATAATGTCTCCCTGCAGTGGTTCTACGGTTGCTAGGGTAAATTATTTCAAGAATTTCGGGAAGGAAAGTTTCCATTTCTTGGCTGGGCAAAGATACAACTCTAATTAGGTCTCCCTGCAGTGGTTCTACAGTTCCTAGGGTACACTATTTCAAGAATTTCAGGAAGGAAAGTTTCCATTTCTTGGCTTTTTATGGTTGGCGGCTAAACTATGCTTTTCTTTAATGTGTTCGAGAGAATCATTTTTTGGGTTCGGTCTCGTTTACAAACATTATTTGGTTCCTCTTCTTTGATTTATGTGTGGTCCAGCTTTCTCTTGCTCTCCCTCAGCTGTATATTTCGCAAATATTTGGGTCTCTTCTCCATTCTTTGGCCGCAAACATGTCTAGGAGGCTTCATGCCACTCCTAAACATGCTAGTAGACATAGGGGAAGCTCCGACCACAGAAGAAACAAAAAATCCCTTGAGAGTGGTTTTGATAGTTTTGTTCCTTCCTGATTGAGGAATTTATTGGACAACTAGGAAGAAGAAATGGTTGTGCAACAGCCGGTAGGTCAGCAGAATCAAGTGCATCGCAGGAATTATTGGAGAGTTAATAATATGTTGCCTTAGCTCATCATGCAATCTCAAGATTCTGGAAGGGACAACAACTCCTTGCCTTCTCCATCTTTGACTTCGGATATCCATTCTCTCCCTCACTAAGTCGCTCATTGGTCTCCAAACCAATGGAGCCTCAAGAAGAACAAGCTGGAAAAGAGCCCCCCATGGCCCAGGAGGAAACCAATATTGCTTCCACAAGTGGTTATAAGAGGAAGAAGGTGGAGTGCAACGGGCAGGTGGACCTCTGCTTCTTAGGGAAAATCGAGGCGCTCCCAGTTAAAAAAGCTTTGGACGACACTTTTAGTTCGGAGGACTACCAGTGCCCCATTATGGAAGAGAAGCCCGAAGATGTTGAAGCCTCCCGCAACTCCGAGTAACCTCTGTGTTTTTCTCTTTGTCAGTTTTTTTGTTGTTGTTAGTAGTCAAGGAATTCAAGTTTCTGAAGTTGTCAGTCTTTTTGCTTAGCTTTTTATGCCCATAGAGGCTATTTTGACAAACTGTTCATTTTGGAAATGTACTCGGGCATAAGCCTACTTGGTATTTTTTTTGTCACCCATGCATGGAAGATGAACATTGACAGGTTTGCAAGATACTCCATGCATGGGCAATGTGTCTATGTTTAAGTTTCAATAGTCATAGATCTATGAGAAGCCATGGTGGGTTGATAAACTTGATGATACTCTTGTGCATGTACTCATGTTTTGAACACTAATATAATTTTACTATGGAGCTTACAAAAAAAATGATTTACCATTGACAATGAAAATGATTATTGTGCAATGAGACCAACTTTAGCCTATTGGTCTTATAAAACTATATTAAATACTTTTATTCATCATGTTGTTTCCAAAATTGAATTACTTGGAAATGAAATGTCTAGTTGGACAATATAATAGAAAGTGTATTTCCTACTCCACTTTATTTGTTTGGTGTGTTTTGCATATTCTTTTGTCACTCTTAAATTTATGGGAATTTGTCTCTATCTTAGCAATATTTATTTTCTTTTTGAGTTGGCTTCATCCTCTACTTTATTGTTTTCATGTGTTTTGCATATTCTTTTGTTACTCTTAAGTTTATGGGAATTTGTGTCTATCTTGGCGGTATTAATTTTCATTTTAAGTTGGCAACAATAAAATGATAGTTTTGATATTTTAAATTGGGGTAAGGTATAATAATTCAACTTTCTCTCATTTTCAAACTCCTTATCAATGCTTATTTATCTTTTTCTCTTCTTTTTTAGGTCCTCATAGGAAAAACCAAGGATGCTCTTGCATTGGTGGATGGCATCCCTAATGCACATTAGCCAAGGAGATTTGAATTAAGCACGTATCAAAAAAGAACTAACCAAATTCCAAACAACATGGGCAACAATTCGTTGAGTTAATCCCTCAAACTCTCTTTAAACATAGTTTTGAGAGTGCTTTCAACAATATTGATCTCTTGGAATATGTCCACCATGACCTAGCAAATGTTTAACCAATAATAGTATCTTCAATCTATATTCAAATCCCCAATAAAACATGGCCCTTTGAGATAAAGCTGGAATCTATATTCAAATCCCCAATAAAACATGGGCCTTTGAGATAAAGCTGGAAAGGTAGACACACCTATTATAGAGGTCTCTTCGGATGTGCTTCAAGATGTCTCAACCCTTGCTAATTTATAAGTTTCGTGCTGACTTATGAGTTTAGGGTTTATAATTGAATTGGGTTTCAACCATAAGTCTTGACAAGTAATCCTACTTAGTTATTGATTCCTTTAAATATTAAAAAAAATATCTCCAATCTTGTATTAAAAATTTTGTGAAAATAAATAAATTAATACGACAAAAAAATATTATATAATTTTGAAATATCCTCTCACGTCACAATTATTTACTATTATAACAAAATAAACTTGAGATAATTAAATGTTTCATATATACATTCTTTACTTACCAATTGAACTTACACAAATGTTATACATTTAGAATTTGATAAAAAAAGTTAAAGTAAATATTTAACTCAATTAAAATTTTATAAAATAAAATGTAGAAATATTAAATATTAAAAAATTGTTGTAAATTTTTTACAGCGAATAGAAATATCATGACTATGAAAAAATTGATTCATAAAAATTTAAAATAATACTATGTAATGTTAGAAATATTAAAATTTAGAAAAAGCTATTATAAAGGAGTATGGTAAAGTGTTGAAATATTAAAACTTAAAAAGCTATTGTAAATAAGCATGGTAAAGGTAGAAATATTAAAATTTAAAAGCAATTGTAAATTTTTATATAATTGTATAAATATTTTGATTATAAAATATATGTATATATATTTTTATAAAAAATATAAAATGTTAAAATGTTTTAAATGATGAATATATATTAATTATGAATAATAAATTTGGAACACAAGAAATTAGTCTATACACAAACAATTACGAAAAGAGTTTTATTGCAAAGTGGTACGAAGAACAAAATTACATTTAATAGTTTGGTCGAAAAAAGGTAAGGAGAGTAAAAGCTTTAATCTTCTATTAAAGCATGAAAGGCAAGAAAGAGTAAAAGGCATCATTCTTCCAAAGGCAAGGAAGAGTAAAAGACATTATTCTTCGAAAGGCAAAAGTAAAAGACATCAATCTCCCAATCAAATGATAATTGTTGTTAAAACTCAAAGTTGGATGCTTAAGTTTATTTCTTGTAAAAAAAGATTTATTTATTATTTCTTTTAAGAAAGTTTGTTTATGTATATAGTTAAATGTGTTGTAAATTTCCTTTTACCATTTAGAATTATGTTGTTTAACAAGTTTAATTATAAATGATTTAGAATTTAAAGTGATTTTTCAAGTATTTGGGTCAATTTAAAATGAGGTAAAATCTTTGAAGTAAATTTCCACTTAGCATGGAAGTTGGATCATGGTAGAACTTTGACCATGTCTAGAAATTATGTTGGATTCAATTCAAAATTATTATCAAAATGAAGGTTTGCTTGCTGCATATTTAGTCTATTCCGCAACTCCCCTGTCACAACATAACATTATCCTTATGCAAATGGGTACACTCACAATGGAATGGTGTATCCCACTAACAGAATGGTTGATTGGTAACAAAGTGAGTATGTGTGTTTTCTCAACCTTCCCCTCCCCTCCTCTTATGTGGGATATGTTATGTGGGTGAATGTGCAGGAAACAACAATCACATATGCATATCTTGTGGCATTTTTTAATAGCTTCTACAATTATTAGATCTCCTCTCCTCTTGTGTGTTATCCCACATCTTGTGTGTTATCCCACACTAAATTGATTAGGTGGGTTCTTCTACAACAATATATGAGTGCCAACTTACAAGTACACAACATATCAGTCCCTATATACCATTTTACTTATGCCAATGGGTACACTCTCAATAGAGTTGTGTATCTCACTAACATAATGGTTAATTGGTTGCAAGGCGAGAATGCTTGTTTGATCGGCCTTCCCCACTGCTTGTGTATGAAACAACTGAATATGCCTATCTTGTGGCATCTTGGAATAACTTATATAGACATAAGATATCTCATCTTATGTGTTCGAAACAACTAAATATGCCTATCTTGTGGCATCTTGGAATAATTTATATAGACATAAGATATCTCATCTTATATGTTCGCTCAAATTACATTAGTTATGTGGATTTCTTTACAAAAACATATAAGTCTCAACCTACTATGATATGATTCTTATGTAGTAAAGAATATCCACAAAAAATAGTATCTTACTAACATAATAACATAATAATTAATTGGTTGTGAGATGAATACAAATACTTGTTCAGACTCCCCTCATCTTATATGACACGTATTATGTGTGAATAGTTTACATTCGCTCTCGTTCTCCATAAGCTTGATGTAAGAGAAGATTCAGCAACTGTCAATTGCTTCCCCTTCCCACGCGCGATTCTTTCTATTCATTCTCGCCCTCCCCGGAATCTTCCAAGCTCGTGCAATCCGGAGGCTATTTGACAGCTTGAAAATAGCAATGGCAACCCCTCTATTAATTTCCTTTTCTCCCAACGCGACAAAGTTGAATCCCACACATATTTAATACATATTATTAAATATATCAAATTTAAAGGTGAAATTTATTCTTCTAACAATTATTTTTTCAAATTTCATTGCGATTTCGAATACAAACCGAACTAGATTGTTTTATATTATTTTTTTTTATCAATTTTCCAAATGGTTGGAACATAGATGTTTTTTTAATACACAAAATTAAGTTTAAAATTAAAAAGATATATATATTTTAACTAGTTAAAATTAAAAAAATATTAAAATTTATATAGATTTTAGAGTTGAACCATTATTAAATTTGGATTTATATACATCTATTAAGTATTGATTGAGAAGGATTCAATTTCTTCAAATTTCATACTTTAAAAAAATTTGCACCTCAAAAATTGATTTGATCTTCTAAACTCTAATAAAAAAAATACATATACATTATAATGGGCTAAACTAACCATTCACATATTAACTACATCCCCTTAAATAAAAAGGATTGCTTACTCTGCATCGAGGTCCCACAGTCTATAATATGTCACTAGCTTTCCCTAATTGATGAAAATTTTCCAGCAAATATTATCTGTGGAAACTGAAATGCTGCTATGTGATAAACACAGAGCATACTAGCTTAAGAGCATACTACCTTAATTTTCCAGCAAATATCATCGTTTGAAAAAGAAATGCAACTGTGTGTTATCTACCCAGAGCATATGTTATTATAAAGGTGCCATTTCAGGCACCTTTATGTTATATGCCATAAAGGTGTCATAACCATTTGCATCTTTTCAGGCAAGTTTGATTGGAATCCGGCAACATGATTTGTTATTGAAAATGAGATTTACAGTGTTAAAAATGCAATTTTTATTGAAAAATGGATTCGGCACCCTCGATTACCTTTGGGGCACTCCATTTATGCAATTCCAATCACTGAAAACTACTATTTAAACAATTTCTGCAGGATTTTGGCCAAAAAAACTCACCCAATTTTAAGTGCAAATGATCTAAAGATTAACGAACTCCATATATTTTTTATTTCTTTTGCATTCTCTGTGTGAAAAGAGAATCCCACCTGAAATGTTATGAATTATGTATTTATTCCATTAACGAATACTGGTGAAAGAAACATTAAACTAAACAGAGTATTCCTGCTGGTTTTTAATCTTTCCCATCAGGCAAGTATAGACGTGAAAATCTTAACATAGGGAAATGATAGTACTGTACCAGCTAGATCACAACAGTACACAAAATAGCAAGCACACCAAAAATAATCCAATTTGAAATAGGACGTAAAGCATGTGATGCCAAGGATATCAATCTACGAGGCCGGCCATCCTTAACAAACATGTAGGTTAGGTCCATTGGAATGGACCAACAGCGAAGTCAATGGTTGACTTTGCTGTTTATCCATTGGAATGGACCGAACATACATATTTTTTAAGCTCAGCCTGCCACGCCACCACCCACACCACCCACAATAATGTACTGAAAAGACTTGTCTGCCTTTGCATCTTTAGGTCGAATGAATCTGTTTGCAACAACATATAAATAATAACAGCATCCCGCCAAACGCAACCCACAATAATAACAACCACCAGCCAAACACAACCCACAAAGCGTGATACGAAAACAATCCGAGGAGACATGTTGTATGTCAGATCAATACGACGGAAATCATCTGATGCCACGAAGATCAATCGGCTTACTGCTGCCACGAGACCAGCCACAAGAACGTACTTCAAAAGAAATTTCGCCATTGCAGTGTTATAATTTGCAGAGAGCCGAGACGAGAGTACTCAGAACTGTTTGTTTGTCGAAAGGTAGAGAATAAACAAAGTTCTTGTTTAATATTGGGAGAGTCGTGATTCCCCGGAATCATGGTTGGAATTTCATTTCATCTCTGCCCGGCAGATTATTTTTTTTTGGGATGTTTTGAACTTTTATTTACCTAGTCACATAACACTGGGTTAAAAACGTTATCCTTCAACCATGAATCTAGATTTTTGTTTACTGAAAATTATGTAAATCATAGTTTGGGACTCTGGGATGGGTCTGGACTTTTATAAAACTGGATGTTTGAAATTGATCAATATATCAAAGCAATCACAAGTTGGATCGCTAAAATGGTTTATAAAAATCAGAATAGGCAGAAATAGTCTAGAATCAGGATAGGGAGCAAATAACATCCATAGTTAAGAAAGTAGTGCTATAGTGGGTGGCAGGAGTTAATTCCAGCATTAACATCCATGATTATGTACAATTAAAATTTGGATTTATGAATAGGTTTCAAAGTTCAACTTTTAGAAAAAAACCTAAAAAAAAATTAATAACAGCTTTCAACTTCTCAAAATAAAATTAATAACAGACTTATTAAAAATTCCCAAACATCAAAAATAAGTTTTAGTCACGATGTAATGATGTAATTTGTTCATGTTGGAGCCCAACTAAACCTTTTATTTGAAAAACGTCTTCATTGGATAGATGATTTAGTTCTTGTCTTCTTACTTTAATTTACAAGTTCAATTAAAAGTTTTTTACAATAAAAATTGCCCTTTGACCGGCAAAACGTCCTCAATTCGATTCAGTGGGTCTTAAACTTTTGAAGTGCTTAAGTGGGTATTAAAGCGCATAAGCCTGGAGTACCACCGGCTTTTAAAGTCTTAAAGTGCTTCAGCGGGTCTTAAAGAGCTGAAGCCTGCAGTGGTATTGCAGTAGGCATTTGTGGGTTAAGTTATTACAGGTTATCTGTTCAATTCTTGTCGGTCAAAGGGTGGCAGCCATCCTAAGAAGTCCTCATTTTTAAACCAATCTTGATGATGATAGCATCTTTCTGGTAGACCAAAACTGTAAAAAATCCTTATTGTTTAAAAAAAATCTTAAAATACTTAAATTCTTCCTAAATCAAATTAAAGTAGAAGGAAGAATCTGATTCTCACACAATGGGGATATTTGTAATTATGATTTCAACTAATTAATTAAAAGAGATTAATAGAGAATTGAATAAAAATTTTAAAAAAAGAAAAAGACATAATGCCACACAAAGTTTTGTATAAGGCAATTACATCTTCATCTTCAAATAAACAAAATTAGCTGGAATGTAGCAGGAAATTAATGTTTTTAACAAATTTAAATGATAAAATGTAATTAAAGTTATTAAAACCTTTTCAATCTATTAGACAATATCAAATCACTTAGTAAAAGTTTCAAAACATGTATGTTCATTGACTTAATTGATATGTAAATGATCCCTTGATGCACGTGTCCTCGAGAAACACATGCCGCATGTGGATAGGAACATGGCACCACCATTATGTCGACCACGTGGATCATGTCCAGCTCACACGCCATGACCATTAAATCACGACAATTCTCAAAGTCTGAGATTTTAATACTCCTCGTCGTCATTGTCGTGTGTAATTTGGGCAGAGATATAGCTCTAATCATGTCTCCCTGCAGTGGTTCTACGGTTCCTAGGGTGGATTATTTCACGAATTTCGGTAAGGAAAGTTTTCATTTCTTGGATTTTTATGGTTGGCGTCTAGACTAAGCCTTTCTTTAGTGCATTGGAGAGAATCCTTCTTTAGGTTCGGTCAAGTTCAGAAACATTATTTGGTTCCCTTCTTTGATTTTTGTGTAGTCTAGCTCTCTCTTTCTCTCCCTTAGCTCTATATTTCGCAAATTTTAGGGTCTTTTCTCCATTCTCTCGCCGCAAACATGTCTAGGAAGCTTCATGCCACCCCTCAACATGCTAGTAGACACAGGGGAAGCTCCAGCCACAGAGGAAACAAAAAATCCTAGGAGAGTGGTTTTGATAGTTTTGTTCCTACCCATTTGAGGAATTTATTGGACAACTAGGAAGAAGAAATAGTTGTGCAACAAATGGTAGGTCAGCGGGATCAAGTGCGTCGCAGGAATTATTGGAGTGTTAAAAATATGTTGGCTCAGCTTCTCATGCAGTCTCAGGATTCTGGCAGGGACAACAACTCCCTTCCTTCTCCATCTCCGACTTTGGCTATCCATTCTCTCCCTCGCTACATCCCTCGTTGGTCTCCAAACCAACGGAGCCTCAAGAAGAACAAGCTGGAAAAGAGCCCCCCCGCCCTACCCCCCCTCCGGCCCAGGATAAAACCAATATTGCTTCCACAAGTGGTTATAAAAGGAAGAAGGTGGAGTGCAATGGGAAGGTGGACCTCTCCTCCTTCAGGAAAATCGAGGCGCTCCTAGTTAAAAAAGCTTCGAACAACACTCTAGTTCAGAGGACTACTAGTGCCCCATTCTGGAAGAGAAGCCCGAATACGTTGAAGCCGCCCAAAACTCCAAGTAACCTCTATGTTTTTCACTTTGTCAGTTTCTTGTTGTTGTTAGTAGTCAGGGAATTCAAATTTCTAAAGTCGCTAGTCTTTTTGCTTAGCTTTTTATGGCCATAAAGGCTATTTTGACAAACTGTTCATTTTGGAAATGTACTAGGGGATAAGCCTGCTTGGTAGTTGTTTTGTCACCCGTGCATGGAAGATGAACATTGACAGGTTTGGAAAGATACTCCGTGCATGGGTAATGTGTCTATGTTTAAGTTTCAACAACCATAGATCTGTGAGAAACCATGGTGGGTTGATAAACTTCATGATACTCTTGTGCATGTACTCATGTTTTGTACACTAATATAATTTTGCTATGGAGCTTACAAAAAAAAATTGATTTGTAATTGATAATGAAAATGATTATTGTGCAATGAGACCAACTTTAGCCTATTGTACTTATAAAACTATACTAAATACTTTGATTCATCATGTTGTTTCCATAATTGAATAACTTGGAAATGAAATGTCTAGTTGGACAATAGAATTGAACGTGTATTTCCTACTCTACTTTATTTGTTTCGTGTGTTTTGCATGTTCTTTTGTCACTCTTAAGTTTATGGAAATTTGTGTCTATCTTAGCAATATTTATTTTCTTTTTGAGTTGGCTTTCATCCTCTACTTTATTTTTTTCATGTGTTTTGCATATTCTTTTGTTACTCTGAAATTTATGGGAATTTGTGTCTATCTTGGCAATATTAAGTTTCTTTTTAAGTTGGAAACAATAAAATGATAGTTTTGATATTTTAAATTGGGGCAAGGTATAATAATTCAACTTTCTCTCATTTTCAATCTCCTTATCGATGCCCATTTATCTTTTTCTCTTCTTTTTTCAATCCTCATAGGAAAAACCAAGGATGCTCTTGCATTCATGGATAGCATCCCTAGTGCACATTAGCCAAGGAGATTTGAATTAGGCACTTATAAACAAAGAACTAACCAAATGCCAAACAATATTCGAAACAATTGGTTGAGTTAATCCCTCAAACTCTCTTTAAACATAATTTTGAGAGTGTTTTCAACAATATTGATCTCTTGGAATATGTCCACCATGACCTCGCAAATGTTTAACCAATAATTGTATCTTCAATCTATATTCAAATCCCCAATAAAACATGGCCCTTTGAGATAAGGCTGAAAGGGTAGACACTCCTATTATAGAGGTCTCTTCGGATGTGCTTCAAGATGTCTAAACCCTTGCTAAGTTATAAGTTTGGTGTTAGGCACTGACTTGTTAATTTAGGGTTTATAGTGGCATCCAATTGGGTTTGAACCATAAGTCTTTTCCAGATAATCTTACTTAGTTATTGTTCCTTTAGATCTTAAAAACAATACTTCTAATCTTTTATTAAAAATTTTGTGAAAATAAATAATCTTTTATTAAAAAATTTATGAAAATAAATAAATCAATATTTAAAAAAATATTATATAATTTTGAAATATCCTTCCACTATCACAATTATTTATTATTATAATAAAATAAATTTTAAAAATATTAAATGTTTCACATATACATTTCTTATACAAATTTTATATATTTAGCTTTGGATAAAAAGTTAAAAGTGAATATTTAACTTAAAATTCAAATTTTATAATATTAAATATTAAAAAACAATTGTAAATTTTTGCATAGATAATAGAAATATCATGACTCTAAAAAAATATTCATAAAAAACTTAAAATCATGCTCTCTAACGTTAGAAATATTAAAACTTAGAAAAAGCTATTATAAGAAGCATAGTAAAGGTACAGTGTTATATTAAAACTTGGAAAAAGCTATTATAAGAAGCATAGTAAAGGTACAGTGTTAGAAATATTAAAATTTAAATAACTATTGTAAATAAACATTGTAAAGGTAAAGTGTAGAAATATTAAAACCTAAAAACAATTCTAAATAAACATATAAATATTATTTTAATTATAATATATATATATAATTTTAAATGTTTTAAATGATGAATATACATTAAGTATGAATAATAGTTTGGAAAAAAACTTAGCCCATAAACAACTAAGAAAAGAATTTTATTAGAGGAGAGTAAAAGGGTTATTCTCCCATTGAAGCATGAAAGGCAAGAAAGAGTAAAAGACGTCATTCAACCAAAGGCAAGGAAGAGTAGAACACATCAATCTTCCAATCAAATGATAATTGTTGTTTAAGCTCAAAGTTGGATGCAAAGACATGGCATATATGCTTAGGTTTATTTCTTGTAAAAAGGATTTTTTTTTCAGTATTATTTCTTTTAAGAAAGTTTGTGTATGGATATGGTTAAATGTGTTTTAAATTTCTTTTTTAGAATTATGTTGTTTAACAAGTCTAATTATAAATGATTTAGAATTTAAAGTGATTTTTCAAGTATTTTGGTCAATTTAAAATGAGGCAAAATCCTTAAAGTAAATTTTCACCTAGCATGGAAGTTGGATCATGGTGGAACTTTGACCGTGTCTAGAAACTATGATGGATTCAATTCAAAATTGTTTTCAAAATGAAGGTTTGCTTACTGCATATTTGGTCTATTACACAACTCTCCTGTCACAACATACGATTATCCTTATGCCAATGGGTACACTCACAATGAAATGGTGTATCCCACTAACATAATCGTTGATCAATAACAAAGTGAGTATGTGTGTTTTCTCAACCTCCCCCTCCCTCCTCTTATGTGGGATATGTTATGTGGGTGAATGTGCAGGAAACAACAATCATATATGCATATCTTGTGGCATTTTAAAATAGCTTCTACAATTATTAGATCTTCTCTCCTCTTGTGTGTTATCCCACACTACACTGGTTAGGTGGGTTTCTTTACAACAATATATGAGTGCTAACTTATAAGTACACAATATATCAGTCCCAACATATAAGTCCCAATATACCATTATCAATATGCCAATGGGTACACTAGCAATGGAGTAGTGTACCTCACTAACATAATGGTTAATTGGTTGCAAGGTGAGTATGCTTATTTGATCGGCCTTCCCCTCCTCTTATGTGGAATGTGTTGTGTGGGTGCTTGTGTATGAAACAACAACTGAATATGCCTATCTTGTGGCATCTTGGAATAACATATAGACATAAGATATCTCACCTTGTGTGTTAACCCACATTACATTAGTTATGTGGCTTTCTTTACAACAATATGTAAGTCTCAACATACTATGATCCTTATGCCATAAGGGGTATCCACAAGGGAGTGATGTCTTCTACTAACATAATGGTTGATTGGTTGTGGGGTGAGTATGAGTACTTTCTCGACTCCCCTCATCTTATGTGGCTGGTATTATGTGTGTGTGTATGTACATGCGTAAAACAACATTTGGATATGCCTATCTTGTGGCATATTGGAATATCTTATACTAATCCAAAATTGATCAATGTATAATTTTCCATCTATATTAGTGCTTTATGGGTGGAAAGATTGGATCAATTGGCTTATAGGGCCCAATTTGGGTGGAAATCTTGCTTAGCATCTTTGGGGACCAAAACCTTCTAAGTCCCATTTGAGGGCTTAAATGATGTTTTTTGGAGTCAAAAATTTGCAAGCATAGTTTATAGCCCCTCGAAGTTGTACTACACTTTAATACATTTCAACGGTGCAACAATCGCCTCAAACAGAGTCTGCATGAGGAAGTTATACCTCATATAACTTAACCTATTCAATTGACCACCATGGTACTAAGTGGATTCCACGTCGGCTCTCATCACCCACACATGTGAAGCTAGTCACGTGTGAACTTTCAAGAACATTATAGAGAATCCAAGACCCTAACCCTAATTTGAGCCATGTAAAAACCCTAAAACTAACCCTAGATGACTATCATGCTATGTTAAAATATTGAGTCGTTAGGAGGAGAAGAGCTTCCATTATCACAGTATTATTGTCACATTGTTCCATAACTAAGCAAGAGACAATGAGTAGATGTTAGAGTATAACAAAGGAAGTAAGAGATCATGTAGTAGCCATAGTACAAGCCACAATGTCATAGGTAACTCCATATAGAGTACCATTTTATTTGTATTGGCAATGCATATTGAAGAAGAAAAGAGCAAGGGATAGTCCTCACAGTGGGGTTTCCCAAGGTATATCTTTTGTTATTTGTGTGGATGTGTTATTTTTCTCTAATTAATTTCCTTTCATTCCTGGTTTACTTAGAATTATGTGGAATAAATCTAACATAATGAATTATGTTGTAAGATCTATTGTGTCAAACTATTCCTGTGGAATATCCACAGCATTTTATGAATAATATTGGTATCAAAGCAATTTTCTTTGTGGTTTTGTGGGAAATTATATAGTAGAAAAATAAAGAAAGTCTTCAAACCCTAGCCATGATGGATGAGTCCAGTGAATAATCATGGGGTGAATATGAAGTGTGATTTACAAACGTGGAAACACAAGTCATTGATATCTCACGTAATATGTCAATCCTTATGGTTTCTCTGGAGAACAAGTTTGGACATTTTGGTGATTTTGGAGTGCTTCACTCATAGGTCGAATCATAGGGGAAATCGATAGATGGAGGGGACTCGAAAAATGAGCAGAGGAACAAGAAACCAATTTCTAGTGCTATTACCGATTCCTAGTCTTTATTTAATATGAAAGTGAAAGTGGATATCAAGCCCTACCAAGGTGAGATCGATGCTTTAAATTTGAATCATTGGTTGCAACAATTACAGGTTTATTTTAATATCTATGACATAGATGAGGACAAGAAGATTTTAGTTCCTCAAATTGAAATTGGATGGCCATGCATTAACCTAGTGGGAAAGCCACACCAAGACACTTAGGATAGATGGTGATCCACCAATAACTAAGTTGGAGTATTTTAAAACCCTCATTAAGTCCCAATTCTACCCTATCGAGTATGTAGAGGACCATTCGATCCGTTGGCATTACGTCAGTAAAAGGAAAGGGTAGAGTGTGCAAGAGCACACCGAAAAATTCAAGAAGATGGCTATTATGCTGGGTATGTCACCCAAGAATCTAGATGTGTTCCTCGAGTGTCTAGGGTGTCTACACAATCACTTATGAAAGAAAGTAATTCTCTTCAAACCTAAGACAATTGACGAGGCCTATGTGCAAGCACAATTCCTCGAGAATATATACCACAAGAAAGGACAACTAAATGGTTCTAAAGAGAAAGAGGACCAATACACTTTCAAGGAGGGGAAGAAGAAGTGGAAAGGAAAAGGGAAGAAGACTATAACCACAACCACATCTGTGCAAGTACAAAAAAAACCACTATAATCATTGTAACATTGATGCACACTAAAGAAAAGTGTTGGAAACTACATATAGAGACGAACCCTAAGAATTGCAAGAACTATTCCAAGAAGAAGAACCTTCTAGTCACAAATTTCAAGCAAATATGTAGAGAGTAGAAATGTGGATGAGAAGATTGTATGCACTTCAATACAGAAGGAAGTGAATCTCGGTATCCTTCACCACAAGGAAGAGAAGGAGATGAAAAAACTCTTCCATATCAAGATATAGATCAAGAAAGACCAAGGTAGATGATGTATTCAATTTTAGATCACAAACCAATCTTATAGTAGTCGATCTAGTCACCAAGATTGGGTTAGAGGTTCATTATCATCCTAGCTATTATCCATTGGGATGGGTAAACAAGGATACAAATATCAAGATTATGAAATAGTGTAAGATTAAATTTTTTGTAAGTGCATATTTTATTGATGAAGTGAAGTTATATGTAGTACCCCTTAATGTGTGTAGTGTAGTGTTTGGAAGCTCCTAAATGTATATGAGCAATGTGGTCTTCAAAAGGAGAGCAAACAAGTACCACCTAAAGGGATCTAGGAGGATCTTCGAGATCGGTCAAAATTAAAGTCTTCAAATTGCGAACAAAATCTTGCAGCTGTGTAGAGCTCGATGAGAGATTTTCGGAAGCATTTGTTTTGCCTCAAACAAACTCCGGATGTGAAATATATCACGTTCTGAAATTTTGGAAAAACAAGTAAAAATTTGGCAAAAGGGGGTGCCACATGGCACCACTGTAAGGGTGACACGTCACATCTACGACACTGATGTGGCACACTCACAAAGGGCCATGTGGCAAGTTACAGTCCAATTGGTAGGTGATGTGGACCGGTAGCATGATGACAAGTGGTAGTTTATGGTACATGTGGCATTACGTGGACTTATCAGAGACCACCATGTGGCAATCCAATTGACCACAATACAGTTTTGTTTACCAAAAAGTTTGGCAGTCAAGGGGGAACGAACCCATGACCTACTCTCTTCCAAATACTCCACACAATTTGCCTATCCATTATTCTCGTCGATGATTCTTAACATCTTATGGGCTTATCTACTATTTGAACTTGAACTATGCTCTAATTCAAAAAAGGGGCAAGACCGAGCGCTAAGCCCTCGACCCCATATGTTATGATTTAACATTGCAACGACCAACCAAACAATGACCAAACAAACAACCAACCCTCATACCATGCCAACAAAATCGATGTTTCTTAACATTTTATGGGCTTATCTACTATTTGAACTTGAATTGTGTTCTAATTCAAAAAAGGGGCAGGACCGAGCACTAAGCCCTTGACCCCATATGTTATGGTTTAACATTGCAACAACCAACCAAACAACTAACCCTCAGACCATGCCGACAAAATTGCAATAGGAGGAAAGGTCTTTGGATTTGAACCCGTGACCTCCTCCCATGGTGCCAACGTTTTCAACCAACGCGCCAAGTGCGCCACTTGTTAAGGGTTGTACGTATATTTTGTTTTAATTTTTTTGGGGGTGGACTTTATCCCTAATTATGGGTGTGCCTATGCCAAATGTTACATTCTTTGCATTGTTTTTTTAAATATGTTTAACTTACCATTTATTTTGGTGATTACCATATGTTTTATCCATTTTAATTTGGATCAAATCCCGTGGAAAGTGGTGATGGGTTATGTACCTTGGGATATATAAATCAACGTATTTTGCTTTGTAAAGGCATGAAAGGATTGAATCTTTTGAGGAGAGAATGGTAAGATGCCATTATGCCTTTGTAAATACTTTGTAATCTTTTCTTATTTTTGTAAAGAGGTTTTTTTAGCCACTCTTAGAGAGTTTGAGACTGGTAGGTTTTATGATTCAAATCCTAAGTCTTCTTTTTGAAGCAACTTGAAGGATGAAGGAATTTTGTACCTGTTCCAATTTTTTTGAAGACTAATAAGATCGGTCCTCATTGGAGCTAGACCCAGAGATGTAGTCCATCAAGGACGAACTCTGTTATCATATAGTGTCCACCTTCTTATGGTTTGCATTGTTTGTTCATTTCTATTTGTTTTCAGTTATTTTTAAGCCTTTGGTAAGCTTGTTATTTCAAGCATTTTTACTAGTTAACTGGTTTAATAATTCACATGCAAATTCAAGTGTTAGTAGATCCTATCATTAAGGATGGTAAGTCATTTATAATCAATGCAAATAAAGGTAAATCAAAGATATGACTTATAAGTGCCAACCAAGCCAAAAATTTGATTAGCGAAATTAAGAAATATGTTTTTCTTTTCTTATGAGAGAACCAGTCAAGTGATGAATCAGTAAGAGTTAAAGAATACCTAGGAGGATGTATTAGTGTTGATTGCATGGGCAGACCCGGATTTACTATAATCAACCAACAACACCCCTAGCTCACTGGCCCTTTCGGCGACAGACTGCGAAGCGATCTGAAGTCTCACCCGAAGTGAATCTAATGGGTTGGCCAAGACTCAAGTGTCTTGGACCAGGTTCTGAGCATCCTACTTTTCTTAACGACGGTTAACTCTGCGTGTCGCACCTTCCCTTCTACTCGCAGCTCTTCTAGCTGCGAGATTCGCGTCCTCGCACAAGTCGTACGATTTCCTCCCACGTCGCACAACTTCCACTTACTCACAATACCTTCTACCTTATCGCATCCCCGCGCACCGCAGGACACCCAACCTCACCTCAACGCTAAGTCTTCAACTCGCAGTATCGCGCACCGCAACTCCTCTGCCGGTGCGATATCACCTCTCTGCGATATCCTACCTCTACGACCTTGCACTCTTAGCGTTGACCGTGTCGATGTGCGGACTTCCACTTCCCAGAAGTTATATTGTGATTAAATGGTCGTTACAAACAAACATAAAGGAGTCTTTAAACAGCTTACTGAACTACTCCAACTTATCTCTATCTTCCTGTATTAATGTGAACTGTACAATACATACAGTTACTTACTGCAGCTAACATCATATGCATAATAACCAGTAATAATAAACAAGTACAATCACATTCATGCAACACATAACACGCAGATTTAACGTGGTTCACCCCCAGGATGGGAGCTACGTCCACCAAACTGTGCTTCTATTATATATCTTGAGGGAAGTTAGCACAGTCTGTTGCACCGCATAAGCAGCGCGAGATCTCTTCTAGATCTCTGGCCTACTTCTATCTCTATATTGCCTTTCTTACAATATATCCTTCCCTCTCTCTCTTTCAATCTCTGTGGATCATTACATACAGACTCAAATGACTCACAGACAAGCTAAGTGTCTGGATCGTTACAACACAGTCTGTCTGACTGACTCCTGATTCTACACAAATAATCAACTGACCAATTAACGACTCACTAGCCAACTGACTAACCAACCCTTTACAATACAAAATACAGACTTTTATAGGCGGCCCGAAGGTCTCGCCATTACAACATTGTGGGCCTGTCCCAACAGTAAACCCATACCCTAATTAGTGACAGTCGATCCTCTCTGTCCTTGAGGTAGCCGCTTCCCGTCACACCACAGCTCACTGCGGTCTT
>LPNX010518276.1:115925-133784 GCA_001517045.1 Pseudotsuga menziesii
TGACTCAAACGCAAAGGTGAGTAAGAAACTGTCTGTCATTAGTGGCCATGTGGTCGTCCCCTTACGTAATTCGATCTCGGTGTACCAGTTCTTGGGAACTATATCCAATGTGTGGATGAATCGATGAATCCACTCGTCCTTGGGGACGTTCAACCAGCTCTGTTCACATGCCTGAATGTGTTTTCTGGGGTCAGTTTCTCCTATGTACTTGTGTTGGATATACTCTCTGTCGACAGAAAATCTGATCGTCATGAGTCTTTTAATATCGTCCCATGAAGCAATATTTTCTTTGTGTGCATACCACCATCTTGCAGGTGTGGCTCGAACTGCAAGGTCCATAGCTGGGATTCTCTGCTCATAAGGGATCTGCTGCTCAAACTGCTCAAGGAATTCCTGGATATCTGTCAGTCCATGATAGGATGGGATCTCATTGATTTCTGCGGCAATCCATCGTAGTGACTTGCTTATAAATGCACATCTGCACGCTGAGACTTCGTAAAGTCTGTTCTGCCAGTTCTCTAAGTCGACATCGGAATCCGATGCGCATGAGCTGTCGCATCGCCAGCTAATATGCCCTTCTGCGGTGGGATTTATATAGTCATTCTGGTTTGCAGTCATCTGGTAGAGATTATCGATGTTAAATGCCTCTTCTTCTGCTCTGATAGGTTCAACATATCTAGGACCCTGGAGAGGATCCAATGGTGCAATGACTCGGATCTGCGCATCCTCGAAGGTCATCTGTCTTCTCTTTAGGTCGATGACAGCCTTGCTACCGATCGCCCAATCAATACTTAATAGTGCTGGATAAGGTCGACTGTCGCCCATGATTTCTATAACCTCGAAGTCCGCAAAAGTGCGAACTCCGTCAATATCAACTGGCACCTGCGGTAGTCGACCCAATGGTGATACTCGTTGCTGATTAGCTAATCTTAGGTGGATAGGCGATAGGGCTAACTGGGGACTACCCATCTGTTCCCATGTCTGCTTAGTTAGAACATTGACCTCTGATCCTAGATCTAAGACAACCTCATCCATTTCAAACTCACCAATCTGCACTGTAAATTTCATTTCTCTCCCTATCCTTGTATGTCTTGTAATATTATGGACAGCGCGGTGTGCACTGCCCGAGAGAGATGGTTGCTGACACTGATCTATCATGCGCTGTAGCTCACCGACAGCTTTGTCATTTCTCAGGAGTTTCATGCAGCTGTGTAGGAAGGATTGTACACTTCCTGTCGATTCATCCTCATCGCATCTTCCCGATGTTGTAGCCTGCTCAGGGCTATCACCACAAGGTGTTTGCTGTGGTACGCCTCTAGATGGCGGTACCTGAGATCCTGATGGGGTCGGTTCATCAAAGGAAGCCTTGGCTTCATGAAATGTCTCTTTATTCTTCTGCAAGTCTAATGATGTTGTTTTACTAGGAGCTCTGCGTACCCACGACTGACCTGCGTTCTTCTCAATAGCGTGCGATGTACCACCGGTGGAAGCACCGCTTCTAGTTACAATGTTAACTGTTGGGTCTGGTTCCTTAGGTTCAGCAGCAATAAGCTGGATGTTCTGGTGTACTGCTGGTTTAGGGTCTTTCATCTTAGCTATCAGGATAGGGCACTCTTCTATGGTATGGTCATAAGATTTACAGTAGTTACAAGTAGTGGTGGCGTTCTGACAGTCCCTAGCATAGTGTCCTACAATTCCACAATTATAACAAGTGACTGGGCCACGACCTTGGCCAAAACTTCCTCCCCGGCCAAAGCCTTCTCCTCGTGCGAAGCCTCCGCCATGGCCTCGTCCTCTGAATCCTCCTCCACGGCCTCCATAAGTCTGATCTGGTGGTGGTCCTGCTGCTGGACCCTGTGTGTCTGCTTGGACTCTGTACACATCATGTTGTCTCTCTGACATGAGATCATAAGCTCGACAATCCTGTTGATCATGCCCAACGGATTTACAGAAAATACAATATAGATTTTTAGGTGTCTGTACATACTTCTGAAGTAAAGGGCATTGCTGAGGTGGATGTCCTTGTGTTTTACATATTTCACACCATGGCCCTTGCATCCGTGGTAAGGGGTTAGGAGCCCCTGACGCTAAATAGTCCGCAAAGACTGGACAATTGTCTTTACTATGGCCCTGTGCTCTACACTTTATACACCATATGTCTTGCATAACCTCTTTGCCTTTTTTAAGTTCGTGTATCTGTAACGTGAGGTTGGCCAACTGGGTATGTAGCGTTGTCATGCCTACACTAGTTTCTGCCAAGGGTGAAGCCTCTAGTTTCATTGCCATCTCCAGCGCTTCATCTTGGGTAGTGAGTTTCTGCTGCATTAGTGGCATTCTGATATGAGGGAGCAGTGCTGCAATAAACCATTCCTTGTGCTGCTCGGGTGCAAACTCAAAACTTACTTGGTCTATAAGAGCTTTGAATTTCTGGTCAAAATCCCATACTGACTCTGATGGTAACTGCTTAATATCCTTAAGCTCTGTAATACACTGAGACTCAGACTTAGGTTTCTTAAACTCTTTGATCATGGCGTTCTTGACCTGGGCAAGCGTCTTGGGCAATGTAGTATACTTTATGTACCATGTCAAGGCTCTATCTCTGAGTGTGGTGACCAACTGTACAAGTTTGAGGTTATCATCGTTGATTGTTTTAATGGTCCACATGGCTTCGCATAGGAACCAATGTTGTTCCGGGTCTTCTGCTCCTGTACCTTTAAAAATAGGTAGCTTCATGTCGTCTCCCATTCTATTTCTCTGTGGTGGGTTCTGATTGACTGGGATACTACCACTCAGCGGTGTAGGTAAAGGTAATGTAGTGGAAGTAGGTACTCTCTGTGAACTACTAGATGGAGTACCTCCGGGGTTATTATGAGTCCCTGTCTGTTTCTGTGGAGTATAGGGGTGGTAAGGGATACCCCCCTCTGGTTCTTCTGTGGTGCTAGGGCTCTGTTGTCTAATACTGTCTGAATTGTCTTCAAATATAGGAGAACTAAAATCTACTTTATACTTCTTTCCACTACGTGTTCGTCCAATGTCATCAAAATCACTTTCAAACTCTTCTGACATTACTATCTTTACTTATTCATCTGTGACTAGATCCATTCTTCCTTTTTCATATAGCAGCATCTTAAGGGACAAGTTTAGAGATCTTAGGTACTTACCGCGATATCCTCTGAAGAAGTATCATTCGGCTTGGCTGAAGCTCTTTCTCTGATCGACTGCAAATTCTGTAACAAAGCCATTTAGCACGTTGGTAAGCCAGAAGTCCATTGCTCTCGTAATCGGATTGTCAAGGTTCTGCACAGTCTGAATCAGCTCCGGTGTCCAGACAATGTTTCTTTTCTTCTTGAATGTGTTGCTAGCTGTCAACTTGGATAACCAGTCGAAAAGCTCGTTTCCGTAGGTTTCAAAGAATATAGCGTGTATGTCTGAAGCGATATGCTTTACTAGCCAGTCCTCTGTGCTCAATTTAGGGCTTCGGTTTTCTTTCTTGGCAAACTCTCTTAAATCTGAATCCAGCCACTGGTGAAACTCTTCTCTGGTAGGATGCCAACAGAACATTGACTCCCAGTCGTTTAAGCCGGCAACGGAACCATTTGTTGATTGCATGGGCAGACCCGGGTTTACTATAATCAACCAACAACACCCCTAGCTCACTGGCCCTTTCGGCGACAGACCGCGAAGCGATTTGAAGTCTCACCCGAAGTGAATCTAATGGGTTGGCCAAGACTCAAGTGTCTTGGACCAGGTTCTGAGCATCCTACTTTTCTTAACAACGGTTAACTCTGCGCGTCGCACCTTCCCTTCTACTCGCAGCTCTTCTAGCTGCGAGATTCGCGTCCTTGCACAAGTCGCACGGTTTCCTCCCACGTCGCACAACTTCCACTTACTCACAATACCTTCTACCTTATCGCATCCCCGCGCACCGCAGGACACCCAACCTCACCTCAATGCTAAGTCTTCAGCTCGCAGTATCGCGCACCGCAGCTCCTCTGCCGGTGCGATATCGCCTCTCTGCGATATCCTACCTCTACGACCTTGCACTCTTAGCGTTGACCGTGTCGATGCGCGGACTTCCACTTCCCAGAAGTTATATCGTGATTAAATGGTCGTTACAAACAAACATAAAGGAGTCTTTAAACAGCTTACTGAACTACTCCAACTTATCTCTATCTTCCTGTATTAATGTGAACAGGACAATACATACAGTTACTTACTGCAGCTAACATCATATGCATAATAACCAGTAATAATAAACAAGTACAATCACATTCATGCAACACATAACACGCAGATTTAACGTGGTTCACCCCCAGGATGGGAGCTACGTCCACCAAACTGTGCTTCTATTATATATCTTGAGGGAAGTTAGCACAGTCTGTTGCACCGCATATGCAGCGCGAGATCTCCTCTAGACCTCTGGCCTACTTCTATCTCTATATTGCCTTTCTTACAATATATCCTTCGCTCTCTCTCTTTCAATCTCTGTGGATCATTACATACAGACTCAAATGACTCACAGACAAGCTAAGTGTCTGGATCGTTACAACACAGTCTGTCTGACTGACTCCTGAGTCTACACAAATAATCAACTGACCAATTAACGACTCACTAGCCAACTGACTAACCAACCCTTTACAATACAAAATACAGACTTTTATAGGCGGCCCGAAGGTCTAGCCATTACAACACTGTGGGCCTGTCCCAACAGTAAACCCATACCCTAATTAGTGACAGTCGATCCTCTCTGTCCTTGAGGTAGCCGCTTCCCGTCACACCACAGCTCACTGCGGTCTTCCATGCTTCCCGGCACTGACCATGGGTACTATGCACCGCTTCACTTCTGTCCTTCGCCTTCAATGCTTGAGCCTCGTTGCTCCTTCTTCTTTATGAGGGTCGCTGAGCCCTCCTGTCTTCCGCCGCTGCCTTCAATGCAGTGGTTGAGCTTTCTTCTCTCGGCCGCTCAGGTACCGTTGCCTTCTTGACTTTTCTATCTAACAAGTCATGGTTTCCGGCTCTGCTCTCCAGCTGGAAACGTGCTACGGCGTCGTAGCTCTGCCTTGTCTTCTTTCCGCCAAAACTATACCTTTCCGCCAAAACTAGCAGCTTCTTCTGTAGCTGCGGGACCCTGCTCCAACAATTAGAGAGCAGAAATATCAGTTCAAGGAGTTGATACAGGCATACAAAGGAGTGTTCCAAGATCCTAAAGGGTTACCACCTAAGAGGGAAGTAGAGCATGAGATACAGTGGTTGACATACTCAATATTACCAAATATTGGGTTGTATTGATAGTATGTTCTAGAAGCAGATGAAGCGAACAAGCAACTAGCACAATTATTGGAGTAAGGGGTGATTCACCTCACCTTGTGGGTTACCCATCATCATTATACCCAATAAGGATGTGACTTGGTGAATATGTATCAACTACATATCTTTGAACAATATTACACTTAAGAATTGGTACCCTTTGCCTAGGATTAACGATTTGTTAAGCCAATTGCAACATGGAAAGTAATTCACCAAGTTGGATATCAAATTGGGATACCTTTACGTACAAGTCAAAGAAAAAGACACCCGGAAGACTACCTTTAAGACAAGGAAAGGTTTGTATTCATAGTTGGCCATGCATTTTGGTTTATGTAATGCACTAGATACGTTTATAAAACTAATGAATGATTTTTTGTGCTCATATTTAGACTCATTTGTTACAGTCTATTTGGATTATATATTGGTTTATATATCTACCTAGGAGGAGCACATTTCACATCTCAAGCAGGTGTTAGACACTCTGAAAAAGCACTAGCTATTGCCTATAAGAAATGTGAGTTTTCTCAACATTATTTGGGGAATTTACGGCATGTTATCGATGGAGGGGAACTTAAGATTGAGCCCACAAATGGAGATCATTAAAGTTGGTCAGTTCCTACTAATGTCACTAAAGTTAGGACCTTTGTTGGAGAAGCAAAGTGCCCATGGAATTTTATCGTTTTATTTTCAGTAGTAGCCACACCACTCCACGCCATAACAATGAGAAATAAGAGTTTTCAGTGGGGAAATAATCAACAAAAATATTTAGAAATCTAAAACAAAAGATTATTCAAACACCAATTCTTGCATCGCCTAACTTGCAGAATCCTTTTGAAGTGGAGACAGATGATAGTGGGTATGCCATGAGAGCAATGTTGATACAAGAAGGTAATCCAGTATGATATCATTCTAAAATATTTCATGGGAAGTCTTAGACTAACCCACCTATGATAAGGAACTCTATGCCTTAGCAAGTTGTTAAGAAGTGGAAGCACTATATGATGAGCAAGGAAACCATTATCCACCCAAATCACCAGCCACTAGAATATTTCTAAGCCTAGAGTAAGCTGCAGAAAATCAAAGATTACAACTAGATGGGATTTTTGCAACAATTTCATCTATTCATCAAGTATAAGAAGGGTGACACAAATAAGTTACAATATATTCTTTCAAGGCCACCCACATACAAGATTATAGCTTTATGAACTCTTGTGCACATGGAACCTTTTACCCATGATGCATACAAAGAGGGATACACATAAGATGGGGACTTCAAGGAGTTGTTTCAACAACTACAGGGCCAAATTCATGTAGAAGAAGGTGAGAGTAAGGCTAAGTATCATCTCTAGAATGGGTTACTCTACAATCTATACAAGCTCTATGTTCCTAAAGGTGAAAGATTGCAACTCATTGGAGAGGGTCACACCTCCAAAGTTGCAGGGCATTTTGGTGTTCTGAAGAGAGTTGCTAAATCAAGAAGTATGTGTATTGATCCATAATGCAAGAATATGTAGCACAGTATATTAGAGGGTGCATACTTTGTTGTATGAACAAGTTGAGTAATAGAAAGAAAGGTCTATACCATCCCTTACATGTACCCATTCGACCTTGGGAAATAATTTCCATGGATTTTTTGGGTGGTTTACAAACCACTAGGAATGGACGTGACTTTTTATTTGTGGTAGTTAGTATATTCAGTAAGATGTGCATTATTATGCCATGTGAAAAAATAATTAAAGGACAAGAAACAACAAACATTTTCTTTGAGCAAGACTAGGTGCACTTTGGGATATCAAGGGGCGTCATCTCATATAGGGGTACCAGATTTCTCGATTCCTTTTGGACATTCTAAGTTGAAAAGACTTACAGCATTCCATCCACAGATAGATGGTAGACAGAAGTAGTCAATAGGACTTTGGTGCAACTTTTGAGGGGTTGCAATCAAAATCATATGAAGACTTGAGATGCAAATTTGATCTATATTCAACACTCTTATGATAGATTAGTCCACACTTCCATTGACAAGCCCCGTTTTGAAACTTACTTTTTGTATTTGTTTCCTTTGCCCTTGGATGTTATATATGGACAACAATGGGGAGTGAGGGAAGACACCACAAATGAATCATTAAGAGATGAAAAATTCATTGATAAGATCAAGTAAATCCACTTTCAAATACATGAGACAATAAAGAAATCACAAAAAAGCACAAGCGTAGACATGACCAACACAAGGTTGAGAAAATATTCAAGGTGGGAGACAGAGTTTGGTTCACTTAAATAAGGAAGAATACAAGGTCCTAAAAAGAAGATCAAGGCATTGTTATATGGTATTTTTGAAGTGTTGGAGAAGGTTGGAGATAATTCCAACATACATAGTCTAACCCCATATATGCACATTTACTCAGTAGTATTGAATGTGGAAAATATAAAACTCTTTGAACCATCCACCTTGGACCAAGAACTTGAGCAAGTCTTACGTTTTGTATAGGACTTAGTGCTGGAGGCTTAAGTTGAGTTAGCAGAAGATAAAGTTTTGCAGAAGAAATCCAGAACAACCAGATGAGGACAATATGAACTCGGGTTGGTTGGGTTGAAGGGACAACTTCTAGGAAAGGCTAAATGATACTCCAGAGAGAAGGTGGAGGAGAATTTTCCTCATGTCATTTAGAAAAATATTTTTGGGACCAAAAGGGAACAAAAGCCTCTTAAAATGGGGAGGTGTAATCTAAAATGAATGAATTTATAATTGTCATCTATTTCGGTGCTTTCTAGGTGGAAAGATTGGATGAATTGGCCTGTAGGGCCCAATTTAGGGCAGGTCTTGCTTTGAAGTCTTGGGGTCTAGAACCTATCGAGGTATGCTTGCAGGATTAAACAATATTTTGGGGAGGAAAAAGTTTACAAGCATGGCTTATATCTCCTCAACATTGTTATGCATCATGTGGCCATTACAATGGTGCAAAAATTGCCTCGATCGAAGTCAAGATCATGAGGAAGTTATTCCTTCTGCAAGTTGGTCTATCTAGTTGACCACCATGGCACCAAGTGGATTCCACGTCAACTCTCATTACCCACACATGTGGAGCTAGTCACATGTGGAATTTCAAAAATATTATAGAGGGTCCAAAACCCTGACCCTAATTAAGAGTTGAGGCATTTAAAAACCCTAAAACTAACCTTGGATAAATATCAAGGTATGTTAAACATTGAGTTGTTTGGAGGAGAAGGGGTTCCATTCTTATGGTATTGGTGTATTGTTCTATAGATAAGCAAGAGCTAATGCGTGGATGTTAGAGCATAACAAAGGAAGTGGGAGACCCTATAGTAGCCATATTGGTCACAACATCATATGTAACTCCATTGAGAGTACCACTTTCTTTGTATTTTCATTGCATATTGGAGAAGAAAAGAGCGAGGCATAGACCTCACTTCTAGTTGCGTTCTCCCTTATTGTGAGTTTTCCTAGGGTATATCTTGTGTTATTTGTGTGGATGTGTTATTTTTCACTAGTTATTTTCCTTTAAGTTCCTGATTATTTAGCATTATGTAGAATTCGGCTAACACAATGAATTAAGTTGTAAGATCCATTGTGCTGAACTTTTCGAGCGAAATATCCACGATAATGTATGGATCATCTACAAATATAAAATTTCCTCTAATTTTATGTGTTATCCCACATTACATTAGTTGTGTGGACTATCAATGTCAATGCATAAATCCATACATAACATTATCGTGATGCAAATGGGGAAAATCATAAGGAAGTGGTGTCTCCCAATAACACACAATGGTTGATTGACTACAAGGGGAGTATGCTTTCATGCTTGGTCTTCTCCTCATCTTATGTGAGACTTATTGTGTGGGTCTCTATGTATGAAACAAGAATATATGCATATAGTAGCACATTGGATAAACTTCAATTATCCCACATTCCATTAGTCGTGTAGCTTGGATGAATCTTCTCTACTCTTTTGCATTATCCCACATTCCATTAGTCGTGTGGCTTGGTTGACATCTACATAAAAGCACCAACTTTTTCTTTTTTCTTTTTCCATGGAATACATGTTCCAAGGAAACCCATAGGGCACTTCCCCTCATTTTGATGCTAAAGGCCAAGTCAACATCTCAACAACAATTAGCTCACAAACAGAAACCAATCACATATATGAATTTGAACCAGGGTGTGGGAAGAAACAACATTCTACTCAACCACTTGAGCTACACCCAACTAACAAAATGCTAACATACCATGTTCTATATGCCAATAGAGACATACACAATGGAGCAGTGTCCACTACTAATAGAATGGTTGATTGGTTGCATGGTGAGTATGTTTGCTTGTTTGGCCTTTCCTTCCTCTTATGTTAAGCATACTATGTCAATAGATATGTATAAAAAGACATTTGAATACACTTGTCTTTTAACTTAATTAGATAGTTCAAATAAATATAAATCTACGTCTTTTAATTTATTTATTTTTAAACACTTTCGAATTGAGTTTTTTTTAATATTTTTTCGTGATATGTAAAATAATTTCTTTAATTATAGACTTGGTGTGAATGTGCTTTTTATTTATGATAAAATGCTTTAACACCTCATGACGCAAACAAAATCCTAACAAAATAATTTTGAAAAAAAAAATTCCTTGTGAACTTAAAGTCTATATTTATATTCAATTTATTTATGAAATATATAACCTATTAGGTAAAAATATTTATAATGTTATTGAATTTGTTTTTTTCATTTATTTATAAAGTGTGATAACCAGAAATAGAGAGAATAGTATTGAAGTTATAGAAACTATGGTAAACAACAATAAATTCAATGTATTTGCTCACACAAATAATCACGTGATATATAAAATATATTATTATAAAATTTCCTTGAAAAACAAATAGATATTTTTTTTTAATTGTTTATTAGAATTTTACACATATGTGATTTAGAAACTTTAAGAAAATACAATCATTATTTTGTGGACATTATTTTGGTGGAATTATTCATGACACTTCTAAGTGTCGGTAAGCTGTATAAGGAAGAACTCCTTAATTTCTTTTTTAGAAAGATGTTTTATTAATAATAAGAATAATAATATATTTTTAAGGTTATAGTCAAGCTAGATACTAAATTGGTATAAGAAACTTATTTGTTTGTGGGATAAGAGCATTTCCTCCACACAATGATTTGATTGTTAAAGTCTGCGTAGTTGTACATACTTTACTTCTCTTTGGATTTGAATCTATGACCTCCCATGAGGAAAGACTTGTTCTTAACCATTAGACCTACTCAATTCAAATCTATCTTCTCAAATGCAAAGTGGATATTTGTATTGTATTGGTGTGAATAAATGTGTACGTTACATTAATGTCAAGTTGAAATTTAAAGCTATCTATTTATAAATAAAATGCTTACATTACCAACCCTAATAAAGATCACCGTGGGCGTATGTCTAGTAACGATAGAACCAAGCAAAACTTAAAATTGTGTAATTTATATAATGCAAAAACTGTATTTTTGTGATCAATTAAGAGGGCGTTTATGTAGACTATAGGGTTCATTTGTTTCCAGTAGATCTATAATGGTAAGTCTTGAGCTTCTTCCAACCTTTTTCACCTAGGTCCGGTTCATTTTATGAAGGGTGATTACATTGAACATAAGCCCACACTCAATCCATGGTATCTAGAGATTGGTTGGTGGATATCCTATGTTGTTTACATTCATTTGGAAGCATCTTACATTGGAAACCTTTCATTAGAGTTGTCGTGCACTTGAGGACAGGTGTTTAGTTTCTTAGAAGACTTGTTAAGGCTTATTTATATAGTTGTTTTAGGGGCCATCCCTGTTAGTTTTTCTTAGATCTTATTAGGTTAGTTAGGATATTTATCTGAAAGAATAACAAGTACAACAAGATGCATAAGATATAACAGATACACAAGACACAAAGATTTTCGCCAAGGAAACCATAAAGGAGAAAACCCCACAAAATTGCTTAGAATAATACAGTCACAAAGACTATGTCATAAGATGAATCAAACCCAGTAATAAGAAGTATTCTGCAATTATCAATCTCTCTTCCCTGGTCTCTCTCTCTCTCTCTCATGCGAACTTGAGAGTGTGAGGTGTCTATAAATGAGGGAGAGTGCCTCCCTATTTATACCTTTCATGTGACTGACCAAATACATGATTGGGGCCGACTTATCCTAAAGAGACTCCAAATACATATTACATGATGTTACACTAGGGACTATTTCCCCGACTTACAACGGAGGTTGTACCTCAAGGTATATACACAATAAATACATCTCGCAAGGACACAAACACATCTCCAATGGTGGTACAACAACATAGAATGATAATATACATCAGAATATCTTCCAAAGTTACAAATACATTAACACTCCCTCTTAACTAGGAAGGTATTCTCTCTTTTCCGCAGTCATCAACACATCTGATCAAGTCTTCATCACAGAGTCATAGAGTCATCAACATAGTTGCTACCATCATAATCCTGTTATCAATCATCAAATGGTACTATCTGTCATCGAAAATTTCTATAGTGCCAACCCTCTTTCAAGCTGGGTGTAGGCCTGGTCCTCATCTAGGTCTTCATCACATCTCAAGCAAGCCATCTCATAGGAACTGGTCAAGACCTTCTTTACATTGCCACGACAATAACCTACATCTCCTGCCTTTTATCTCGTCATATCCAAATCATCTCTTTTGTCCTGGACAAAACAAAATAAAGCACACAGAGCATCCACAATCAACCTGCGTTCTACAAGCAAAGGAGAATTGCCTAGGTGCACCTCAAGTGCTTCACGACCTAATCATCTCAACATGGGAACACACACATATATAGATATATATGTAAGGAGTGATTATGACCAAACAACCTGCTGCATCAGGACTTTTAATCTCTATGTCAACCTCAAGGACTTATTACATCTGAACAACCTGCGTCCAGGATCTTTTTTCCATTCATACAACCTTCGAGACGTATTACATCGGAGTAACCTGCGTACCACGCCAGGGCTCCTTTAACACTCAAGCAACCCACGAGACTTATTACATTCGAGTAACTTGCATACCACGCCAGGGCTCATATTTACACTCGGATAGCCTATCTCATGACTAATTACATCCAAGGATAACCTGCGAGCTTCGCCAAGACTGATTACATCCGAGGACAACCTACAGGACTGATTACATACGAGGACAACCTACAGGACTGATTACGTCTGAGCATCCTACTTCACCAGGATTTTTCCTAATCGAACAACTTGTCTCATTTCCCACGTGAGATTTTATGCATCAACTATTTCTAGCATAGAATCATATCAGGACTGATTACATCCAAGGATAACTTGCGAGATTCGTCGAGACTTATTTTATCCAAGGACACCCTACAAGACTGATTACGTCTGAGCAACTTATGATCTTAGCCAGGATGTTACGCTCAGATAACCTGTCTCTCTAACTATGTTAGAACACATCACTCCCTCTTTCGAGGGGTCTCGATATGGATCACACCACGTCTTTCTCTGAAGTACTCAAACTTCAATCTACCTAGAGGATTGGTTAACACATCGGCTATCTGCTCATCCGTTGCCACGTATTGGAGTTTCATTGCTCCTCTCTGTACCATATCCCTGATATAGTGGAACTTGATCTCGATGTGCTTTGACTTGTCATTGAACACACGGTTTTTCGACAACTTCACGTAACTCTGATTGTCGCAAAAGATACAAGTCACATGCAACTAGAGATCAAACAAGTCAGGAAGTATCTTTCGTAGCCACACTGCCTCACAACTAGCCGAGCAAGAGACAACATACTCTTGCTCGACTGTACTCAACGCCACGCATGATTGCTTCCTGCTGAACCAAGAGATCATGCGAGATACCAAACTGAAGCAACAACCTGAGGTGCTCTTCCTGTCAGTGGTGCTACTTGCTGTTAAATTTTCATATGCTTAGCTAAGACATCAGTATTTCATTTCATTTTTCATAACAAAAGCATATAAACAGGATCACTGAAAGATAGACAAGCACAACCATACAAAAGGAACACAAAGATTTATCCTAGGAAAACCCTAAAGGGAAAAACCCAGCAAAAGCTTCCTCAATATAGATGCCCCAAAAGGTAAAAACGTAAAACCAACACGGAGATCAAAAACCTGATCTTCCTCCTTCTCCAGCTACTTCTCTCCTCCACAAGTGCGCTACACAAGTGAGTGTGTGTGTCTCAAATGAGGAGCACCACACCTCTATTTATATTCATCCGTTCACTTGAATTAACTCATTCGACATGTAGGCTCAAGTTAAATCATGTAGGCTCGAGTTACACATGTAGGCTCAAGTAACCACACTGGGGTGCTAATGACCCACCTTTACAATTACAGGGGACTACATCATGACTCTTATTAGTTCTTCCCATTAGAAGCATCGAGATACAAAGTAATACAAGTGGTTCTCCCGGTAGGACCATCGGGGACCACAAAAGATACATATAGAATATTCATCGAAGTTACAATATTTCAACACTGCCCCTTAACGAGAAGGGTATTCTACAACAACATCAACAACAACAATAGTAGGAGAGGACATCATCAACATCATCAAGGTAACACATCTATAAATCATTGGAAGCTTTTCAACATCATATAGTATTCGTCTTCAATATTCGACGACAGCAACTCTTTAATCAACATCAACATCTTTTGACCCTTTTGATCAGCAATATCTTCAACACTTTGACCTTTCGATCAGCAACATCTTCAGTAACATCTTCAGCACTTTGACCTTTCGATCAGCAACATCTTCAGCACTTAGACCTTTCGATCAACAACAACATCTTCAACACTTTGACCTTTCGATCAGCAACATCTTCAGCACTTTGACCTTTCTATCAGCAGCAACATCTTCAGCACTTTGACCTTTCGATCAGCAACATCTTCAGCACTTTGCTCTTTCGATCAACAAAGACATCTTCAACATTTTGATCTTTCGATCAGCAACATCATCACATTCTGATCAGTAACATCGTGATCAGCACCATCATCATACTTCAGCTCTCGAACAGAATCATCATCATCATATCCTGATCTTTTGATCAGTACATCATCATCATCATGAAAACATCATTATCATCAAAACATCATTATGATCAAAACATCAACATCATCAAAACATCAAAATATCATCATCATCACATTCTGATCTTTCGATCAGTACATCATCATCGTCATAAAAACATCAACATGATCCTTCCTTTCGAAATTACGGGATTTAGGTCTTTACAGAGTTACCAATGATCCTTCCTTTCGGAATTACGGGATTTAGGTCTTTACGGAGTTACTAACGATCCTTCCTTTCGGAATTACGGGATTTAGGTCTTTACGGAGTTACTAACGATCCTTCCTTTCGGAATTACGGGATTTAGGTCTTTACGAAGTTATTAACAATCCTTCCTTTCGGAATTACGGGATCAACACATTTGTGGAACTCAGACAATACTTCCTATTGGAATTACGGGATCAACACATCTGTGGAACTTAGACAATCCTTCCTATTGGAATTACGGGATCAATTCAATGATCCTTCCTTTCGGAATTACGAGATTTAGGTCTTTACGGAGTCACTAACGATCCTTCCTTTCAGAATTACGGGATCAACACAGATGTGGAACTCAGACAATCCTTCCTATTGGAATTACGGGATCAACACCTCTGTGGAACTCAGACAATCCTTCCTATTGGAATTACGGGATCGATTCAACGATCCTTCCTTTCGAAATTACAAGATTTAGGTCGTTACGGAGTTACTAACGATCATTCCTTTTGGAATTACGGGATCAACACAGATGTGGAACTCAGACAATCCTTCCTCTAGGAATTACGGGATCAACACACGTTCTCGAGTACCGAAGTCACCGGATCCGTTCTTAACCGAAGTCCAAGGATGATACAATCCTACCACCTTCTCGATGACCGAAGTTCACTGGATCCATTCTGAACCGAAGTCCAAGGATGATACAATCCTACCACCTTCTCGATGACCGAAGTTCACTGGATCCGTTCTGAATCGAAGTCCAAGGATGATACAATCCTACCACCTTCTCGATGACCGAAGTTCACCGGATCCGTTCTGAACCGAAGTTCAAGGATAATACAATCCTACCACATTCATGGGGACCGAAATCCCCGAATACATTTTGAACCGAGGTTCAGGGATGATGCAATCCCACCACATTCACGAGGACCGAAATCACCGAATACATTTTGAACCGAAGTTCAAGGATGATGCAATCCTACCACATTCACGGGGGCCGAGACCTTCGGATACATTTTGAGCTGAATTTCAGGGATGATGCAATCCCTCTTCATTCTCGAGGACTGAGGTCACCAAATCACTTTTGGACAGATGTCCCGGGATGATACAATCCCTCTTCATTCTCGAGGACCGAGGCCACCGAATCACTTTAGGGAAGATGCCCAGGGATGATACAATCCCACTTCATTCTCGAGGACCAAGGTCTCCGAATCACTTTAGGGCAAGTGCCCAGGGATGATACAATCCCACTGCAACATCACTACTCCCCCTTTCGAGGAAGGTCTTTCCAAACAACACCAAGCTCGTCTCGAAAGTGTTTGAACTTTACTCAAGACAAAGGCTTCATCAGCACATCATCATCTAAACCATCATCATCTACATCTTCAGTATGTGAATATTGAACTATCACCATCTATATCTCTAGTATGTGAATACTGAAAGCATCATCATCTATATCTTCAGTATAGAAATACTGAAAGCATCATCATCTCTATATTCAGTATAGAAATACGGAATCACCATCATCTACATCTACAATATGTAAATACTGAAACATCATCTATATCTTCAATATGGGAATACTGAAACATCATCATCTGCATCTTAACTCGTACGTAGAAATACCAGATTTCTATGTGTTACAACGGAACACAAGGTTCTCTGTCATCGCAACTCTGGTAATCACATAGAATCACGGTAGTGTCCAACTCTAGGTTGAATAATCCTGACATCAGCTTTCAAATCCATATGGATTCACAACTCGCAGATCAAGCTGCTATATATTTTGCTTCAGCCGTGCTACAAGAAACACTGGACTGTTTCCTGCTAAACCATGAACTCATAGCAGACCCCAAACAAAAGCATCTACCTAATGTGCTTTTCCTGTCTAAGATACTTCCAGCCCAATTTGCATCTGTGTAGCCATACAATCTATACTGATGGCTACCATCATGGTATAGACCAAAGTCTATAGTCCCTTTCAAATATCTCATCACATGTTTTGCGGTTACTAGGTGAACCCGTCTTGGCTGAACAAGATATTGACTTAAGGTGTTCACAGCAAAACAAATGTCTGGTCTAGAATTTGTTCAGTACATTAATGACCCAATGATCTGTCTGTAATGAGTCACATCCACTAACTCTGATGAGTCATCAGCTAACAGCTTCAAGTTGGAGTCCATGGGTGTGGCCATGGATTTGCATTCCAACATATTGAATCTCTTCAATGTCTCTACCGCATACTTTCCTTGGTTGAGAAAGATTTCTTCTGAACTTTGTCATATTTCCAGACCTAGGAAATAGTGCATTAACCCAAGGTCTTTCATCTCAAATTCTTCTGCTAGTTTCTTCTTGCTTTCCATGATCTGTTTCTTCTTCCCTATCAAGAATAAGTCATCCACATATAATAACATGATGACAGGTTCATCTTCTACAACCTTGAGATAAAGGTTAGGATCAGCTTTACTCTTGGTAAAGCCCATAATTGACAGGAAACTGTCTATCCCTCCATACCAAGCTCTGGGAGCTTGCTTCATGCCATAGAGGGCCTTCTTCAACTTACATATATGAGTCCATCTGTCTTCAACTTCAAATCCTTTCAATGTAAAACTCTTCCCCAATCATACCATTAAGGAAGGATTGTCTTTACTTCATCATGGAACCAACTACCATCATAGTTCTGAAGGAAGTGTACCTTGCTTCCTGGAGTAAGTGTCTCTTCAGAATTAATTCCCTCTTTCTTATAGAAACCTCTAGCCACAAGTCTTTCCTTACTTCTATCAGCGACATATTTTATCTTGCAAATCCATTTGTAAGATACCACATTCTTGCTTTCTGGTTTGAGTACTATATCCCAAACATCATTCTAGTATTCTTTTATCATAACATCTTCCATGAGTTCATCTGGTCAGATCATCAACATATCCTAGTCTTCTGCATTCAACTTTGAAGGTTGGAACCCAAAAGTCTCGATCCATCAGGAAGCTGTCCATCATGTCGTACCATGTCGAACTCAGATATCTTCTGTAGTCACTCCCCCTGAAGTGGAGTATTATCTTCCTTCTTCATTCTATACAGGTGGTTCTATGCTTGATATATACTAGTCAATAGAGTATGTCATGTCATAGTCTATTCTTTCTGAGGTAAATCACGAACCTTGCTTTGTACACTTGTTCTTGTATATCCATATGGAGGATACTACATACTTTCCTTTATGTCTCGA
>LPNX010518276.1:134566-243355 GCA_001517045.1 Pseudotsuga menziesii
CCATAATCATGGGAGGCCATTCAAGGTGGCTATTACCACTTCTGCAATCTTTGCTTCTTCTTCTACTGCTTCAAGATGTTATGCATTCTGGATCTTCACATTCTTCAACTGTTTTCTCAAATCCATCTTCTGAATTATGTTCTTATCTTCAAATAGCTTGATCAAGAAATCAAACATCTTCGGTGTCTTTAGGGAAGAGACGTGTGGTACAAGTTGATCCATGATTGAATCAACAGTGATCTTCTTGGCCTTGATCAAGTTCTTCTTGTGTAAGGCTCTGAGGCTCATCTCCCTCTAGAACTGGAACCTCTCTACTCATGTAGGTGTCCAATTCATTTTCTTCAGAGAGATCAAATACTTTCATGCTTGGAAGTTTTCAACTTCACCAAGCTTATCATCAAGCTAATGTGATCGATCACTTTGAAATGAGAACCTCAAATGCAAATAGCAAAAGATTAAATCTTACCGATTTGAGGTGTCTGTCCTGCTTCCGAAGCTGGCTGATCTAGGGTTTGTCAAAGAAACCCTATTTTTCAAAACTTGGAATCTTTCAGATCTGATTGGATAGCAAGATAGATCTCCTCAAATGGAGCTGTCCAATGTACTCCTTTTCTGAAAACAATGGAGGGAAGCTCCTGGAACAGAAAGCCCTAGTTTTCCAATTTCTTCTGCAGAAATGCCTGTTACTGTTTATGTGATATCTCCGAAATTACTGCTCCTCTGTGTCTGAAATTTCGGACTGAGGTAACCTCGCATGTCCCTGATCCAACACCACAGGTTTTGATCAGAGTTGGTTTCACCAATTGGGATTTATGATCATTTTCCCAAGGTGACCTGTTACATGACTGTTTAGACAGTGAAGTTGTACGGAATGCCACGTGTCACTGGTTCATCTTCAGGTTCTGAAATTCAGACCACAGAAAGTACAGTCTGTGATATTCTTGGAAAATCTTCAGGAATTCCATTTGGACCTCTGTAGCCCACGCTACAGCAATTCTCCCCAGGTGTCCTGTTTAGGGATGAATTCTGGAAGAGGCTGGAACCCTAACTTGGAGGGGTCATATCTCCCAAAATATAGCGAATCGGAGTCTGAATTTTGGACACTGTGTAAATCAGGATTTTATCTTCAACCTCTGCAATTTTCAACTCCCAAGCCTTCGCCAATCTCAGGATATAGCGAATGTACCAAAACGTAGCAGTTTTAGTATTTAGTGTTTTTCTAGATCGAGGTCAAACTAGGGTTTGACTTTCCCGGAGTTTCACCCAACCAAATTTCTTGATCCAGGTCTCTAAACTTCGATTTTGATGAGGAGAACAATCCTATGCTGGGCTCTCTCAAAAATTCTTCTTCTGTAGAAAGCCCTAATTTTTCGCACCAAAACTGAAAATGCTCGGAATCGAATTCCGCTTCGACAAAAAGATGCGCCCTTCAATGGAGAGTCAATCTAGCCTTCTTTTGTTAATCGATCATGGATAGAGACCCAAAAAATAAGAAGCCCTAGATTCTTTAGCTGGACAATGTCTTCATTCGGGGTGGCTCTGATACCATGTTAAATTTTCATATGCTTAGCTAAGACATCATTATTTCATTTCATTTTTCATAACAAAAGCATATAAACAGGATCACTGAAAGATAGACAAGCACAACCATACAAAAGGAACACAAAGATTTATCCTGGGAAAACCCTAAAGGGAAAAACCCAGCAAAAGCTTCCTCAATATAGATGCCCCAAAAGGTAAAAAGGTAAAACCAATAAGGAGATCAAAAACCTGATCCTCCTCCTTCTCCAGCTACTTCTCTCCTCCACAAGTGCGCTACACAAGTGAGTGTGTGTGTCTCAAATGACGAGCACCACACCTCTATTTATATTCATCCGTTCACTTGAATTAACTCATTCGACACGTAGGCCCGAGTTAAATCATGTAGGCTCGAGTTACACATGTAGGCTCAAGTAACCACACTCGGGTGCTAATGACCCACCTTTACAATTAGAGGGGACTACCTCATGACTCTTATTAGTTCTTCCCATTAGAAGCATCGGGATACAAAGTAATACAAGTGGTTCTCCCGGTAGGACCATCGAGGACCACAAAAGATACATATAGAATATTCTTCAAAGTTACAATATTTCAACACTTGCCCTATCCGAATCAACATCACCGTGTGAGCCCATAATCCATTGTACCTTTTAGGTACCTCAGTACATGCTTTGCAGCTATCTGGTGAACATGTCTCAGATCCACCAGGAAATGGCTCAGGGTGTTCACTGCAAAGCATATATATGGTCTCGTACTCGTCAGGTACATCAGTGAGCCAATCATCTAATGATACATCGTGGCATCAACTGACTCAAATGAAGCATCACTCAGAAGCTTCAAGTTAGATTCCATAGGTGTGGCTATTTCCTTGTAGTAAAACATTCTGAATCTCTGCAGAATCTCCACTGCATACTTTCCTTGACCAAGGAAGATCCCATCTACACTCTGCCACACCTCCATGCCTAAGAAGTAGTGCATCATACCTAGGTCTCTCATCTCGAACTCTGTAGCAAGTCTCCTCCTTGCATCTCTAATGAGTTCCTCTTCACCTGTCAATAACAAGTCATAGACATATAGAAAGAGCATCACTGGTGTTCCGTCTTCAACCTTGAAGTAAATATTGGAATCAACTTTACTCTTGGTAAAGCCTTAGCTCATCGGGAAGCTATCCATCCTGTTGTACCATGTCCTCGATGCATGTTTCAATCCAAACAAGGACTTCTTCAATTTGCACACATGGGTCTTCTCGTTATTTGTCTCGAATCCCAATGGTTGTTCCACATACACTTCCTCCTTGACTACACCATTCAAGAAGGTTGTCTTGCAATCCATATGGTATATTTTCCATTTCATAACCGTTGCCAATGCAAGTATGGTCCTAATGGAGGTGTACCTCTCCACAGGTGCAAATGTCACTTCGTAGTCTATGCCTTCTTTCTATGAGAAGCCTAAGTGCTACGAACCTTGCCTTGTATTTCTCGATTCTACCATCTGCAGCATGCTTGATCTTGTAGATCAATTTCAAAGTCACGATAGACTTCGTTTTTGGTCTTGGAACTATTTACCAGACATCATTCTTCATGATTGAATGATATTCCTCGATCATAGCATCCTTCCATTCTTTATTTTATGTAGCCTCTTCATAGGTGGAAGGTTCTTTGTCAATGATGTCACACAACAGGGACACATATTTATTGTAGGGATTTGCCCTTTTTCTCTCTCTGTGTATTCCTTCTAGAGCAGCATACCTTTCAGCTTCTAGTTTCCTCTTGTGGGAGTCCTTCTCGAGGATTATCTCTACCGGTTCTTATGGTTCTTCCATGTCATGATCTTCATGGTCTTCTGGAGTTACTTCTCCAAACTCCATATCTCAGACTCTCGTCTCTTCAGGTTCCTCAACCTTTTGAATAAATGTCCTCCTGGATCTGAAGTATGTCGAGTCTTCATCAAAGGTTACATCTCTACTGATGTCGATCTTCTTGAATCCTGGGAAGTATATTTAGTAGGCCTCTGATATATCATTGTATCCTACGAATATACCCTTCCTCCAGAAGGATCGAGCTTGGTCCTTTTCTCCTTTGGGATATGTATGTACACCAAGAAACCAAATATTCTCATATGACTAACTTTTCATTTCTCTCTTGAGAAAGCCTCTTCAGGAGTCTTGTTGTCAAGTACTCAAGGAAGAGTACAGTTCTATACATACACAGTTGTTCTTGCTGCCTTCGCCCAAAGGTGCATAGGAAGATCCTGGTCATGCAACATTGCCTTTGTTGCTTCCATGATGGTTCAGTTCTTTCGCTATGCAACCCCATTATGTCGAGGATTGTATGGAGTGATCAGTTGATCCCTCGTAATCATGGACTCTCTACACGGTTCCTTGAATTATTTCAAAGTGAATTCTTCGCCATTATTTGATTGCAGAGTCTTGATCTTCCTATCAGTCTGGTTCTCGACCAAGGCTTTGTATTCCTTGAATTTACTGAAAACCTCACTTTTCCCTTTCACAAAATATATCCAAGTCTTATGTGAGAAATCATATATAAAGGAAACATAGTACACATACCCGCTTAATGAGCTAGAAGACATGGGTCCACATACATATGAGTGTATTATCTCTAGTATTCCTTTGGCCTTGCTCTCACTGCTGGGAAATGTATTCTTTGCATTCTCTCCTTATGCACATCCTTTGCAAATGCCTTTATGATTTGCTTGGATATCTGGTAGTCCAGAGACTACTTTGCTTGCCATCGATAGTGCTCTGTAGTGCACATGTGCAAGCCTTATGTGCCATAGCTCACTTGGTTCGATTAACTCATGAACCAATGCTTGTTCAAGCTGTCCCTTTAGCTTGTACAAGCCTTCGTCTTCTTCTCCAATCACTGTTGCATCCTCTATTGTCTTTCCTCTAGGCCACATCAGAACTTGGCCATCAACAAATGAAACCCTAATTCCTTTTGCATATAGTGCAGAGATGAAGAGAATGATTCTTCTTCAATCCTGGAACAGATAGCACATCCTTCATCTTTAAGGATTTCCTAGAGTCAAGCGTGTATGAATCTTCTCCACTCCCTTTTATGGGGTATTGATAATCATCCCCAAGTTTTACCTTGTGTGGTGACTCACGTTTAGAAATATTGACAAATGATTCCTTGTATCCAAAAATGTGTTTAGAAGCTCCACTATCCACAATCCAATCATTGCTTCCGTGTGAGATAGTGCCAGCACGTGCTGAGATTAACACATATTCTTCATTTAAATCATCCTTCTCTCGTCTGAGTCTTTTGTTTGTTGGTTCATCGTCTTCGGCAATATGAGCATGGTCTCTTTTTCCTAATGGGACAATCTCTTGTAAAGTGTCTCTTTTCATCAAAGTATAGCATCGAACATTGGAAGGATATCTCTTGGTCTTCTTTTTTTTCTTGTCCTTCTTCTTGTTGTGATGAAAGTTCTCCTTCATCTCCTTCTTCTTGAAGTTCTTCCTGATGTGAACTATGAGAGATTGATCTTCAGTTGCTTCCATCTTCTCTTCTCTTGTCACGAGTCGAGATTCTTCTTGTGCACATTCTCCTCGGAGTCTGTTGAAAGAGATCAGCCTGCTTGCACAAATTCCTTGAATGAAAGAGTCCCATGATCTAGAAATATCATTCATGGTAGTCATTACAATTCTTCTTCTTCGACATTACCTTCAACTACTTCAAGTTGTTCTTTGATTGATCAACCCTTGTGAAGTAAGACTGTATAGCCTCTAAGTTTTGTATCTTCACATTCTTCAACTGGTTCCTCAAAGTCATATTCTGGTTGATGTTCTTCCCTTCGAACATCTTTGTTAAAGCATCATATACTTCCTTTGGTGTCTTGAATGAAGACACATGGGGGATGAGGTGATCCTTAACAGAATCTGCAATGATTCTCTTGGCCTTAGCCATGCTCCTCTTATGAGCATCCTTATCTTCATATCCCTCTGGTTCTAGAACTTCTCTAATGATGTACTGATTCAAATCATTTTCTTTAAGGATCAGGGAGATTTTATACTTCCATTCCCTGAAGTTATCAACTCCTCCAAGCTTTTCCTCAAGCTAAGTATGGTGAGTCATATTTTCAAATGACAACCTCAAATGGAAATAACAAAGATTTAGATCTTATCGATTTGATGTGTCCGACCTGGTTCCGGAGCTGGCTGACCTAGGGTTTGTTAGAGAAACCCTAATTTTCCAAACTTGGAGTTTGGGAATTCTGTTTGGACAAAAAGATGTGCTTCCTTGAGGCAAGTTGCTCAGCAAGGTCACTTTCTGAAAACTAAGGTGGGAAGCCTATGAAAGTTTATTCCCTAGTTTCTCTTGGTACTAGTGACATGGTTAAAAATGAAACTTCTTCAAATATGAAATTGCTTCCACCAAAATATGCGCCCTACTAAGGCGAGTTAGCATGGCCCTCTTTTCTTGATGATCTATGGAGAGAACGCCTTGAACTAGGAAGCCCTAGTTTTCGATGTCATACAATGCCTTCTTTAAGAGAGGCTCTAATACCCTGTTATTTTTTCTTAGATCTTATTAGCTTAATTAGGATCTTTAACTGAAAGAATAACAAGTACATCAAGATGCATAAGATATAACAATTAAAAAAGACACAAATATTTTCACCGGGGAAACCATAAAGGAGAAAACCCTGCAAACTTCCTTGGAATAGTACAATCACAAAGACGTGTCATAAGATGATGAAACCCAGTAATAAGACGTATTCAAAAACTATCTATTTCTCCTCCCTTGTCTCTCTCTCTCCCTCATGCGAACTTCAGAGTGTGAGGTATGTATAAATGAGGGAGAGCGCCTCCCTATTTATACCTTTCATGTGACTGATCAAATACATGACCATGACCGACTTGTCTCCCTAACAGAGCCAACTTCTCCTACAGAGACTCCAAATATACATTACATGATGTTACACTGGGGACTACTACCCCGACTTACAACGAAGGTTGTACCTCAAGGTCTACACACAATAAAGACATCTCGCAAGGAGGAAAACTCATCTCCAATGGGGGTAGAACAACATATAATGATAATATACATCGGAATATCTTCCAAATTTACAAATATATCAACAATACCCTTTGGAAGTCCCTTGTATTATCTACTACATCTTTGGGAGGATGCTTACCCCTTCATTCATGCTTGTGGATCAGCTTATGGGTCTCTTCTTTGAGGATGTGTCTAGTTCTTGTTGAAGCTCCCCACTTTGATGGATTTTTAGTAATATTTGACTCTACTTGGAGCCAACATCCTCCCTTTGGTGACTAAATAGGGTGCATAGGTGGGTGTTTCTTGCTAAAGCATTATTCCTTTGAGGACATCTTGGAAGGCTATTTATACACTTGTCATGAATTGTTGAGGTTGTCCACTTTGGAGTTGCCTTGTGTATGTTTTATGGGGTAGATTGCTTGTATTTGTTGCTTAGAGGCCCTACTCTATTGGAGCATCTTGTTGTCTCTAGATTCACCTTTTATTTAAGTTACATGGTGGACACTCTTGTAGAGTGACCCCTCTTTGAAGCCCTTAAAGGTTGAAGTGTGTTGTTAGTGGACATCACTTGGTTCTTTTATGGACATTACTTGTTGGAGTATCTTCTTTGAAGGGCCTTTGGAGGCCATGAGGGAATATCACTTAGATCTTTTATTCGCTAGCTTGATGGAGGTGCCCCCTCACTTTGGGGCCTTATGTAAATTATGTATTGTACATGTGGCAATTGGCCACTCATTTTATGTATTTTGTTAAGAGTTAGTTGGATAAGTGGGGTTTTTGTAATGATTTACTCCCCTGTACTAGATTTATGAAAATAATGAATATTTTATTCAAATGGAAGTTAGGCGACTCTCCTATATAAAGAGAGCCACTTCCTCATTTGAACTCATGTTTCGAGCTTGCTCTCTTTTGAGTCGAATTGACATATATTTTCTTGGAGTAAATTTGTCTAAGAGTTTCTTTCTTGTTAAAGTGTGGCTTTCTCTCTTACTATTGAGCTTATCTATTGGAGATCATATTGCTAGCATTGTCTATGTTATTTATTCTTGGGCAATTGAAATGATATTACTATCTTGTTGGATTAGATCTAGGGTAATTTAATTTATCTTAGATCTCTTTGTCATCATGCATTCAAGGGAATTTCTTCTGTACATTGTTCTTCATTCAAATGATGCAAGTTTTACCCCCCTTGGTGTAGGGTACACCTAAGGAAAGAAGTAAAAGGAATGAGTCTTCCTCTCTCCGTATGTGATAGCAAGTGAAACCTTCGATACATCAATTAAAGTAAGGGTACCCTAAAGCATCCTTATTTCTTTGGTGATATTTGAAGCAAGGACCTCTAAGATTAGTTATCCTTGAATCCATTTTCCCTTCGTTGGATTGGAAATGGTCCTTCGAGTGGTTCCCTTATCCTTCAATCATCTATCATAAAATACTATACTACAAAAACAACTTTTTCTAGGAAAACCTATCCAAATTACCTTGTTCCTCATTGCCTTTGCCCTAGTAAAACCTTGCACTCGGGAAGAATCCCCCCCTTGACTTGGAGAAGAGCCAACTTGAAGTAAGAAGGGGATTCGTGTGGTGACATTGGCCTTTCCTCTCCAGTTTCCTTCGGCTAGTGTGCATTTCAAGACTTTAATGACACATGCTAGTTTGGGAGGTAACATACTAACTTTGGTCTAATGAAATACTTTTTAGGGATTGAAATAACACAATCTAAAATCATAATTTTTCTTTGTCAATAAAAGTATGATAAGGATGTTTTGAAAACTTTTGAAATGTTGAACTGCAAGCCAATTTCAACATTTGTAGCAACATGTACTAAGCTAATAAGGAGGATAATGTATCCTATGTAAATCCAACATTGTTTAAAAGAGTAGTTGAAGCCTAATGTACCTAACAACAACTACACTAGATATTATGTATGCAGTGATTTTTATTTCAATGTTTATGGAATCTTTAAAGAGAACTCATTGGTAGGTAGGAAAACTAATATTGACATATATTGCAGGTGCAACAGGTTATGGAATTTTGTTTTCCACAAGTTTAGATTTCTTATTGATAGCATACATAGATAGTGATTTTCTTGGCAGTGTTGATGAAAAAAATAGTACATCAGGGTATGTACTCAATTTTGGTGTAGCTATTGTATAATGGACATCAAAGAAACAACCCATAGTCACCAATGCATAAGAAAAAGACGAATATGTAGCTGCAAGATCCACAACTTGCATAGTAGTGTGGATGCAAAAATTATTATCCAAGTTATTGCATGAACCAGAAGATCCAACATTACATTTTCATGATAAAAGTTAAACGATTGCTCTATCAAAGAACCATTTATTTCACAAAGGAGAGCAAGCACATTGATATTAAGTACCTTACATCATAAAGGTGGAAAATGATGAAGAAAATAATTGAGTCTTTGTAAGTCAAAGAAATTAAGAGACTCTTTTTATTTTGAGATTTTTTTAAATCCTTTAATTGGTCGTAGTCGAAATCAAGGGGAGTGTTGGAATACGCATTAATTTCTCCCATCGACCAAACTGCATCAAATTGCAAACAATTTGTATACTTCTTTTATATGTTTGGTATCAATGAAATTAATTGTGATTGTTGTAATTGTATAAGTCTCTAGAAGCATGGAAGCATGGAAAGACCGAGAAGGATCTATGTATCTTATGTAATAATTTTTGGGAATACGTGGGTAGAGAAATGAGAGAAGAAAAACAAAGCCTTTTCTTGGTGTGTATTGTGTCATTTCGTGGGTGAACTCTATAGCAAAAAAGCGTTATGCTAGAGCCTATAAGTGAATTCAGCAATTGGGAATTTCGCTGTAAATACATTTTGTAGCAACATAGCATTTTGTCGTAGGTGAATACAGTAGCATTTTGGTCTTTATTATGTATGTTATAGAAATAGAGCATTCTCTGTGTGAATGAAAAACATAGTTTTTTATTTGGGTAAATGTTGTAGCACTTATTTTTGCTTCTATGCCCCCCAACAACAATTAGTCCCTTGGAAATCTTGATTCGCAAGTAGTATGCACTATCAATTTCCCAACATTAGGAAAGAAATAGAGTATATAGGACGATTTTGTTTTTTCAAATTTCATTTCCACAATACCAATTTGAATGGTTCTTAATTAAAAAAATTATAAATTTCATTATACCATGAATTCAAATGTCACAAACCAGAACCAAATAATTTTTCACTATCCATTCTCTCCCTAAAGATCCGGTATTGACCTAGATCAAAGATGAGTCTTCTTTATATGAATGAGGAGACCCAACAAATTGCTAAAAGTAGTTGTTTCGTTGAGAGCCTATGTAAGATCACAACTCACCTAGGTTGGATATGTTAGAAAACACCAATGCCAACACCCCCTATTAGTGAAACGTAGGGAGGAAATAAATCAAAACAAATATGGGTCTCAACAATGAGGCCTGATAAGGTACCCATGTACCATAACTCCCATAAGTAGAGAAAAGGATAAAACCTTGTAGGATAAAAAGTCCTCTGCAAAAGAGAGGAAAATGCCACTACTAAAAAATGCATTGGAGCTGAAACTGAAGAAGATCTCACAATGATGCAGTGAATGGCTAGAGTACGAGAACTGTGAAGTCTGAAATCTCCAATAAGGAAGTAGACCAAAACTCTAAAGAAGGCGGCCAAATAATCTCAATGAACATGATCGAACTTTGAAGAAGTGGATGCTTTGCAGGGGTATACAAATGGAAAACATTGACAACCATCCCATGAATGCTCCAAAGATTTAGGTGTTGGTTAAGAACCAGAACAAGGCTTTGAATAGAAGCAAATACCATCAACCATCAAACAAGCATTGAGGCACGTGGACTTTAAAAGGGTCCAAACAAGAAGTATGGCATAAATTGTAAAGAGGGCTAAGAAACTCCACACTGACAATGCCATCTAAGATACATGTAGAAATCCAAGTAGCAAATTCCAAACTCTTGAGTATTCAATGCACATTCCGAACTGCTGAAACAACGAGAGTTGAATGCACACCCGTCAAATTAAACTAATCTTTTAGAATGGGTCTCGACACAAAAAACCCTAGTTAGGTACTCATTTGCAATCAAGAAAACGCCCTATATCGAGTGTCCCTATGGACGCCAAGACATATCACTAGACTGCATAGGTTTCTAGTGATTGTAATCGCTGAGTCAATATAGGCATCAATGATGTGTACAAGGATCACCCTAAAGATTCTTGATATCGATCGAAATTAGTGAGTAAAAAATACCATGAGGAAGCTTTGCATACCATCCCCCCACAATGGATGACAACAATGGATGTCACAACTAATGATGACAATATGGAGTACAAGCTAAAGACAAAAAATATGTAGAAAATCCTAAGAAAGAAACACTCCAAAGTGGAAAGCTCCAAGACACTGGAAGACAAGGTAGTACATGAAGACAAATGCTTGGTTACACTCCTAAAACTATCTGCATGAGTATCACGTAATCCATGACTCAAAGGTGTAGAGCAAGAGATATCATAAAACCATAATGGAAAACAATCCTAGATATAGGTCTCGACAAACAAGGCCATATTAGGTACTCATTTACAATAGAGGAATCAACACATATTCAACCAAACTTATGAGAAAAAACAAATATATCAAAGAATCAAATTTGGTTAATGTGCAACCACACTTTGGAAAAAGAGTGGAATGCTCTTTACGAAGCTTCAAACTGTATGTAAAACAAAGACTTATATTAAGAGATGTGGCAAAAAATTGACCAATAACCTCTAATGTATAATAAATTGACAAAATGACTCCCAATAAAGCCTCCAAGTACCAACTATGGTGAACATGGAACAAGTCACTAGTCTCATCCAACAATCACAACCCACATAGCATTTAGCAAACCAATAAAACCTTGTTATTGGCACACACATCCATGTGATCTAATTAAGATCACCGCAAGATCCAAAAACTTGGTCCAATTCTCCAACAACAAGAGAATTAAAACTAGCAATTGCACCTCATAGCACAAAAAATGCGTCGTAATATGGGGGAAAATAGTATACGAGAATATGTAAATAAATAGGAGCGAGCATATAGGGCAATAAAAAATGGTAGGAAAGTATAATTTAAGTGTTCATAGAGGAATCTTCATGTGCATATGATGGTGTATTTATACAAGAAATATCTTTTTGAAACATAGATATGATTGAGTGTACATCTAAATTTGTCTTGCAATGAGGTGGTTGTTCCATGTAAGACCTTATATTTCCTATTGGTTGCATGGAAGGTTGTAACCTTTATAACTTGAACAAGAAGAAAACTCTCCATAAAGGGAAATAAAAAAACACGTGAGACATAGATTATCTAAGGTCAAACAACATAGTAGTAGTTTGTTTTCATAAGTTAAGCTTCTAGTGAAAACTTAAACCATGAAGGAAAATCATGTTAAACTAGAAGCAACAAGGAAGGTCTTCATGCATGCAATTGTTCTTGGATGCAGTAGACTTAAATTAGGAAGCCAATTGTATTTAATTATTTTTTCCTAAGTTAACTTTGGAAAATAACTAAAGTGATATAATTGTTATTAACTTTAGTGTAACACTAGTTAAAGTGAAAGTGAAATTAGGGTTTTCGATTTACCCAAAGTTATAAAAGAGAGATCAATTGGTGGAGAGGACACACACTTGTATTTCGATAGAGAGAGGATACAAACAGAGGGAGAGAAAGTCAGATAAAGGATTTAGCTGAGAAGACAAAGGAGCAACCAACAAGATCATCAAGCTTCGTGCAGCTGAGCCGTACACTCACACAAGAGGGTGTTGAGGTTTAGTTGGGATTTTCCTAGTGACTCTGTCGATTATTGCATTCTCCAGGTTTGGATGAATTTGCAGTGATTTTAAAAGTTCCATATTTTCTCATAATAAAATCTATATCTGACTGTTGCACCGGTTTTCCCATCTTGGGTTTTTTCGGGGGTTTCCATACCCAAAATAATAGTNCTATTCAGCCCTAGTTTGAATATTAAAGGAAAATTTACATGGTATCAGAGCTCTGTTGAGCTAAAGCTGAGAGATTTGCAGCATCAGTGATAGATCAAAGGCATATCTATTGAAGACACAAACTTAGATTGGAGATCTAGGGTTTGACAGGTAACACTTCACAATGGCCATGCTATTGACAGTTGAGGATAAACTCTAGGGTGCTTAGAGCTTTCCTACATGGAAAGAAAGGGATCACAAGGATCATGGACATCAGTGATGCAGAGGAGCACATTGACTACACGAAGGTTGAACCCACATATCCGACAGATCTAGTATCTTGGAAGAAGATTGATTCCAGAGCCATGTTGATTATCATGGATGGAGTGAAGGACCATATAGATCATCACCTTTCCGGTAAGAAGACCGTAGCAAAGATGTGGATGGCTTCGGAGAGTTTGTACCAAAGCAAGAATGAGAACCAGAAGATTGTGATGCAAGAGAGAATGCGCAACACCAAGATGGCAAAGGGAGAAGGAGTGTTGCCTTAACTCAGGAGGCTCAAACAGATCAAGGATAAGCTTGGAGTTGTTGGCTCTAAGACAGTGTATGAGGAGCTAGTTCGGATAGCCCTCAATGGCTTCTCTAAGCCACGAGACACCTTTTCCAAAGGTGTTGTGGCTAGGGAGAAGCTCCCTGATTGGCAGAGACTATGGGATGACTTTGTGCAGGAGGAGATCTGCATGGGTCAAGGATCAGGCTCATCCAGCAATGCCCCACGGATTGTGGATGAGAAGGCTCTAGCCCTTACAGGGAAGAGCAAGGGGAAGGAAAGGAGGAAGAATGATGGTAAGAAGAACCTTGAAGTGTCAAAGGTCAAGTGTTTTATCTGCCACAAGTAGGGACACTTTGTCTCCCAATTCCCAAACAAGAAGAAGAAGAGAAACACTCAGATGGCTAGATTTGCAGAGGTGGTGAGTTCAACAAAAACTTCGATGAGGAGTTTTTCTTGATAGCTTGCATGGCAAGCACCACAGGGAGAAACATATGGTACATCAACAATGGAGCATCTAGTCGCATGACTAGACAAAAGAGATTCTTCTTAGACTTGCAGGAGGGTGGAACAAGGATCCATGTTGAGCTGAGTGATGATGCACGGTATCAGGCGTAGGGAGTTGGCATTGTTTTATTTGAGAGGGAGTCTGGAAAACCCCTCAGTTTTTATGATGTGTTATATGTTCTAAAGCTGACCAAGAACCTTATATCAGTCTGCACTATGGAGGACAAGGGATATCAGGTGAAGTTTCATGACCATAGAGTGTATATCAAGCCCAAGGGGTCAGATAGGAGCATGGATCGGGTGAATAGTAGAAGGAGCAAGAAAGTGCACAGATTACACTTTGAGCCTGCAAAGGCTCTAGTCAGCAGCAACAGCGGCAGTCAGGGTGAGTTGTGGCATAGGAGGATGGCACACTTACACCATGGAGCATTGAGGTACTTGAGACAGGCTGTCATTGGAGTTCCTCATGTACATGAGGAGAAGCATAACCACTGCAAGGGTTGTGCTTTGGGGAAGAACATTAGGAATCCTTTCTCACAGAGTGAGCACAATTCTAAGTAACCCTTGGACTTGGTGCATTTTGTTGTATGCAGACTTATGAGTGTCCATTGGTTCAGTGGTTACAGTTACTGTGTAACCTCATTGATGACTATTCCAAGAAAACCTGAATCTATTTCCTGAAGGCCAAGTCAAAGGTCTTTGAGAGGTTTCGAGAGTTCAAGACTCTCGTGGAGGAGGAAGACACCAGAGGAGGCCTTCACAAGCACCAGGCCAGATGTGAGTCACATTCGCATATTTAGCAGTGTCTGTTATTGTCATGTTCATGCTGACAATAGGAAGAAGCTAGACCCTTCTGGAGAGAAGGGGTTACTTGTTAGCTACATCGATATTTTGAAGGCGTATAGAGTTTACATTCCTGCTCGCAGGAGGATCGTTGTGAGCAGGAATGTCCAATTCGATGAGGACGGGGCCTTGTAGAGATCTCTATACTTACTAGCAGAGCAGCAACCAACACAAGTGGACAAGATCCTACATTCATTGACTTGGAGGATGAGCTCCAGCGGGAGACGAATATCCAGCAGTAGCAATAGGTTGACACTAGGCCAATTCCTAAGTGGTTTAGTTCCATAAGGCAGGATTCCAGGCAGGTTGATCCTCCACAAAGATCTTTTAGATGGAGTGTACCACTAGAGAGGCTTAGTTACATGGCACTAATGGCAAAGTTGATTAACTCTGAACCTTCCAGCTTCAAGGAGGCTACACAACATGATGTGTGGCAAGAGGCTATGGTTTAGGAGTATGACTCCATTATGAAAAAATAGGTATGGGAGGTTGTGCCGAGGCCACAAGGGAAAAAGGTGGTGGGATCTAGATGGATCTACAATGTGAAGCATGCAGCAGACGAAAACGTGGAGAAGTACAAGGCACACTTCATGGCTAAGGGGTTTTCACACAAGGAGGGCATTGACTTGAGTAGACCTTCACCCCTGTAGCCAAGTATTCTTCTATTCAAACCATTATCTCACTAACAGCTGAGATGGGTTGGCGAATCCATCAGATGGACATCAAGACTGCCTTCCTCAACGGAGTTATAGAGGAGGAGGTATATATTGAGCATCCAGAGGGGTTTGATGTGGAGAACATGGAGACACATGTATGCAGACTACATAGAGCTCTTTATGGGCTCAAGCAGGCACCTCGAGCATGGTACTTGAGGATAGACAGCTATTTACAAGAGATGGGATTTCAACGAAGTGAGGTTGATCACAACCTGTACTTCTTGGTAGGTGATGTGCCTCTCATACTAGTCCTATATGTGGATGATCTCTTTTTGATAAGAAAGGAGAGGATGACTGGAGAATGCAAGTCTAATCTTGCAATGGAGTTTGAGATGAAATATGGGCTTATGCATTACTTTTTGGGCTTGGAGGTTTGGTAGAGAGATGGATGCTTATTCATCGAACAGGGGAAGTATGCAGTAGAGGACCTCAATAGATCCAGGATGGAAGACTGCAAGCCTATGGCCATACCTCTAGTTTCCAAGTAGAGGAAGATTGATGCATCAGGGTCATACAGATTTGATCCTACTTTGTATCGTCAGCTTATTGAATCGCTTATGTATCTCGTAAACACTCGACCATACATCAGCTTTGCAGTCAACTCTTTGATCTACTTCATAGTGGACCCTTAGAGAGTGCATTGGACGGCTACGAAGCACATACTTCCCTACATTAGAGGTACAATGGAGTATGGATTGGTTTATGAGCACAAGGGGGGTGTTTAGTTAGTAGGTTTCACAGATGTTGACTGGGCAAGATGTGTAGAGGACCAGAAGAGTACTTCAGGTTGTTGCTTCAGCATTAGGTCAGGGGTTGTCTCTTGGTTTAGCAAGAAGCAAAAGTTAGTTGCATTGAGCTCGACAGAGGATGAGTACATGGAAGCCAACATGGCTGCTTGTGACAGTATGTGGCTGAGGAAGTTACTTTCAAGGTTGTTCGAGTGTGAGCTAGAGGCTACAATAGTTCACTGTGAAAATCAAAGTGGCATCGGGCTATCTGAAAATCCAGTGTTCCATGACAAAAGCAAACACATAGACATCAGGTACCACTTCTTGAGAGATTATGTTCAAAGGGGAACCATTCGGTTGGAATACATACAAGCAAATGAGCAAGGGGCGGACATTTTCACCAAAGCACTTTGCAGACATAGTTTTGTGAGGTTCGAGGATAAGTTGGGGTTGCTACTGAATCCCTTCCTTATTGAGAGCAAGTGTTAAACTAGCAGTAACAACGAAGGTCTTCCTGCATGCATAAGACTTAAATTAGGAAGCCATTTGTATTTAATTATTTTTTGCGTAAGTTTACTTTGGAAAATAACCAAAGTGATATAATTGTTTATTAACTTTAGTGAAACACTAGTTAAAGTGAAAGTGAAATTAGGGTTTTTGATTTACCTAAAGTTATAAAAGAGAGATCAATCGGTGGAGAGGACACACACTTGTATTCCGACAAAGTCAAGATACAGACAGGGAGAGAAAGTCAGACAAAGGATTTAGCTGAGAAGACAAAGGAGTGAGCAGCAGCATCACCGAGCTTCATACAGCTGGGTCATACACTCACACAAGAGGGTGTTGAGGTTTAGCTAAGATTTGCCTAGTGATTCTGTCGGGCACTGCATTCGCCAGGTTTGGGTGAATTTGCAATGATTGTAAAAATTCCATATTTTCTCATAATAAAATCTATATCTGACTGCTGCACCAGTTTTCCCATCTTGGGTTTTTTCGAGGGTTTATATACCCAAAATAATAGTGTAAATATTGTGATGTGATGTGATTTATTTCTCAATTTTATATTCTGCTGCATATTGTAAAAGATATTCATGTGTGGTTATCAATAGATATTTGCATGCACTATTTAGCCCTAGTTTGAATATTAAAGTAACATTTACAAATCATAGATAAACATAGAAACATTGGAATGGTAGAATTAATTTGGAGCCCACTGATGGCAAAGAAATCATTGGTTATGTAGTAACTCAAATGGTAGCTTTAAAAAAAATCGAAGACCAAATTAATTGACAATCATTTGAATATCTTAGATGACATCTTCACTTGAACTCATGTGCATTTAATTGAAAGAATATAAATGTAGTGTTGATGACTATGTTTCCCCAATTTTGTTTGCCTTGCTTCCCATTGATTTGTGTGTTGAAACATAGTTCCTAGTAATTATTTAAGAAAACACATTCAATGATATTGTAATACATTATGTAATGAAACTAAAACATCATGGTTGAAAAATGGATTAATTGTTGAATTATGAGAGACCATTTCTATTTCTTAAGTTGTCGCGCTTAAGAAAAACTCTCTTGATAAACTTTTAAAAGAAAAATCAATAGTAATAATTTAATAGTGTATAGTTTATAGTAATAATTTAAGAAAACGCATTCATGCTCCTTTAATACAATTATGTAATGAAACTAAAACACTGTGATCGAAAAATGGATTAGTTGTTGAATTATGAAAGAAGCTCGCTTAAATTTCTTAATTTACATTGCTTAAAATATACCTTCTCAATAAAAGAAAAATCAATTTGTTTTAAATTGAGCTTATATAGTTGCACTCTCATAACTACCTCTTCCTTGATATTCCATAAGGCAAATAATTCCATACTAACATATATAAAAACTCCACTATGTCTTTTCATTGAGAAAGAGGTATCATTTTGGATGATTATATACTTGATACAAATGTTAAAAGAAATCATGCCATGCTTTGGTAAAGTATTTAGATTTGTAATTGTTTGAAATATTGCTCACCAAACTTTCACAAACATGAGAGTCCATGAAAAGCAACCCCACTTTGAGGTGTTGAGGAATTTATTGTAAGAAGTTTGAGGCAAGATAATAATAAAAAAGCAAGTTTTGAAAATTTTCAATAATATTTTTTTTTAATGGTGTCTTTTGAATATATGTCCGAACAAATTGAACATTCATGCGGGATTTGGCTTTACTTTGTAAACCACACTTCATGTCAACCTGCCATTTGAGCATTCCCATGATTTTAGTGTTTTTTAAATTAATAAATAAGAGGCACTTTTAATTATGAAGGATTTAATTGTTAGTTGATTAGTTCAATTGAACAAATAAAAAGTTTCAGTTAACCATTTAATAAATCTCATTTAAATCTTATTCAAGATGCATTTAAGAATAACAAGATACAATGATCATGAAATGAATCTCCATTGTGCACTTGTTACACTCTGATTAGTCTTGTTAATCCACTTAATAAAACTCAAAATATGAGATAATATTAACCTATATAAATAATAATAACTAGCAACAATCACATTAATTTTATTAATGTGTCTCAATATGCAAGGCCTAAATCTAGGCACATACTTTTTGTATTAATGTTTTTCCCTATAGTATAGGGAAAACATACTTTTTGTATTAATGTAATTTTTAATTAATGCCTTTAAGTTATGTTATTATATTTTAATTATAAATTATTAATAATTTATAATTAAAATATCATTAATTATTAATGATTAATAATTACATTAAGAATAATTCCATGAGATTATAATATTATGGGAATGTTGTTTAATTATTTATGTTATAAAAAAACTATATCATAATAATCATTTATAAATTAATGATTAACTAAAAATAATGTAATTTTATTTAAATATCATTGTTTATTTTAAATAGTATTATATATTAATTAATAATGTGTTGATTTAATTATTTTAATGATACCACATTAATACATATGTGCAATGTTCTTGAAATATTTTATTAGATTGTAATAGTTTAACAACTAATAAAGGCTATGTTGGATTGCAAAGTTTTTGTGAAACGTTGGATGATGATGTTCATGGAGGGTTATGGTGGATTGCCTCGTTTTTCCATGAATATGTTGTATTATTGTTATGTTCATTAATGTGTTTGGTCCCAATAAAACATTCAATGTAATGTAATCAATACAGTATTTATTTAATTTATGAAGTGTGATGTTGGATTACAATAGTTAGTGACTTTTAAGTAGAATTACAAAGTTGCTTTATGGTCATGTTCATGATGTTAATTATGTTACTTATCATATTTTTGTTGCATTATGAGATTCATTAGATTCTTTTGTAGCAGCTCCTTCTAGTTATATTTGGATTAATTTTGTTTCACTGTGACATATGTCAAGGGTTATGTTAGGCTACTGTGTTCATTTCCTTTTAGTTATATTTGGATTAATTTTGTTTCATTGTGACATATGTCAAGGGTTATGTTAGGTTACTTTGTTCATTTTGTAATAGTTGGGTTTACTTATGTTTGGAATGGTTTTTGTTGTATTTCGACATATACATCAAGTTTTATCTTGTGTTATGACATTCATGAAAGTCCATATTGCATTGGGAAATTTTTGTAAGGTTAAGTAGCATTATGGTTACCTTAATTAATTGCTTTGTTGGATTATGAGATTCATTTGGAAAGGTTTTGTTGGATTCCTACATGCATCAAGGGTTATGTTGCATTAAGACATTTACTAAGGCTCATTTTGGATTCCAGCTTTCTTCAAGGGTCATGTTTCATTATGGTTATGTTTATAAATTGTTTTTCTTGGCTTGTGACATATGTTATAAGGTTTTGAAAAATTTGAGTTCAGTTATGTTTGCTAATTTTTTTAATTTCTTTTTGCAATCTGAAATTGATGAAAGATTAACTTAAATTAAGATTTTAATGAATTATAAAGTTTATTATTCTATTTTGTTTTGATCAATAAAAATTAAGTTAGACGATTAGAGGGATAATGATGGTGAGGTCAAAAGGAAATAAGATGGGTTTTCACGCTTGTCTGCATCGTGCAAGGAGCAAAGTTGCATTGGTGAAAATTAACCTTAAATTGCCCTGGAAATAAAGGCCACGAAAGCGTTGGTCTCCAAGCGAGTTCATGTTCAATACAGAGATGAACACAATAACATTAGTTTAAGAAAAATATGGTCTCATAAAATCCATATATAATCTATATGGTTTGTAAATTTTTTTTATTATTAAAATATAAATATATTTTTTAATATCTCACTGGTAAAGATCTTATATAGCAGAAAAAAGTGTAACATGTTTTTTTACATTATACAATCTACTTATCCATTCATTATAAGGAGACTCAAAGAAAGTAAACATGTTACGTATAAGAATTGAACTTGAGTAGAAAAAATAAAGAGGATAAGAAGAATAACACTTAAATTAATAATAATAAAAAGTGTGACATGTTTTTTTACATTATACAATCTATTTATCTATTCATTATAAGGAGACTCAAAGAAAGTAAACATGTTACTTGTAAGAATTGAACCTGGGTAGAAAAAATAAAGAGAATAAGAAAGGTAACACTTAAATTTATTCCTTTATTGGATATTAAAAAAACTAACCAACCACCGGAATCACACCCAACCCCACCATAAGATCCAATCTCTGGTTCTATTTTCACTGATAGAGAAAGAAAGCCTTGAGAATGATCCATGCCATAATACAGTGCTGCACGGTTTCAACGCCTACTTGTCAGTCTCAGCAATAGAGGAAGCTGCTATGCCTGCAATGCCCCCATTTTCATTTTCTGGGGCAGATACTTATGAGGCAGTAAAGGCGAGGACAAGAAAGTAAAAGATGGAGCCGACAATTAGGCTGCTCTATAAAAACAGACTATGCTTGATAAGAATTTTTCAGTGAAAGAATTTTTCTCAGAAATCAAAATTGTTTAATGGAAATGTCTTATAATATTTAAAAAATATTCAAAGCAGAAGGGTGATTCAAATAACTGAAAAACCAAATATAAAAAGAGAAATAGCAGAAACACAAAATCGTCGCTGGTTTAGAATCTTCTTTTCATTATTCCCTTGACATCAAACAAATCGTAAGTTACTTTACAATGTTATATGAAATAAATGGGACTGGGCTGACAATGTTATAGAAAGGGAAATAGAGGTTTGTCTATTGGTTGTAGTTTTGGTGGTTAGAAGGAATGAATGTTATCCTCTCCACCTAGGTTTAATTATTAGAAGTAGCATGTTTGTTCTGGTTAAGCCTCTATATAATAAATGAATAGACCTGTGTTTGATTCGCCCAAAAACAACACAAAGTAAACAAAGCCACAAAAAAAAAGAATATGGATCTAGCTTAGGCTTAAGCCGTGAAGATTACCCAGCAGCGCCTCAGATTTCTATATCAAGAAACACAGAACTGCCCAACAGCAGCACGAAGAGCCAAGGAAGAACCAGAAAACTGGAGAGGGATATGATACATGAGAGGGTCTCCTCATTTGTAGGAATGCGGGGTCTCCTTTGTAGGAATGAGGAGACCCAACAAATAGCTAATTTGATTGAAGGGAGACCCAACAAATAGCTAATGTCACGTCCCCGACCCTCCGACCGGCGAAGAGGACGCGACGAACACCAAACAAACGGACAAACAACCCCCATGAACACAAACAGGGATAAATGCTGATATTAAGAACTTAACCATAATGCATACTAAGATGCATAAACATACAAGAATACACAGTTATTCAACATTCAGCGGAAGCAACATATGCATAAACCAGCATTCTCCATGTTCATCATAATTCATGAAACAGCAGATATAATTGCAGAGATGAAATAGTCAGTAGTACTTATCTTTTGCTGAAGAACTCGCCCTGCAACCAGCTACGTCGCTGCAACGTTCCACCCAACCATAGGCCAGCGTGCCCATCAATCTCTCAGCACACTGCCACCCCCGAGCTGGGCATGATTCCTCAAGGAATAAGGGTTAATTCAGGCTTACACATAGCCAAGGTTCACAAAGCAGCAAACCAACATAGTTGGGATTTACCAGGTCATCAAGGAGCTAGGAAAGGCTAATGCTAAGCTGGTGGCCTCAACACCAGCCTTCTCAAGCACACCCAGCCTCTAATCCTATTCACAACAGTCCGAAGACCACCCACTGCATACCGCAGCAAAACAATCCCTTCACAGCCCTGTGAAGAAGGCAAGATGACCGGTTGACAATCCCAACCAACAAGTGAAACACAGCACAAGTCCAACCACACTCCAGAGTTGTTCTTGGCCCTAGCGTGGCCAAAACAACTCAGCAGCAACACAAAACTAGGGCGCATCAACAACCACAACCCCACAGTGAATGATGACAACAATCCACAGCCCACAATGGATAAGAAACAAAACTCTCAGCATAGCTGTGGGAAACTCAGCCAACGGATGTGGCAATCAACAGCCAACCCAACATCCAAGAGCCCACAGCACACAAGTACTCAATGCAAACGCTGAAGAAAGTGACGCAGACAGAAAATGGAAAGAACAAACTCATAGCCTGTGCGCAGAGAACAAGACACAGTCCAAAACGGAAGAAGCCCACACACAGTCCGAATGGAAGAAGAATCGGACTGTCAACAGCATCCAAACATCGTGGAAGAACCACAACAACCCAAATCGTGGGTGAAATCAATAGCAAGCCTGAATCACGGGTTAAACCAACAGCAAGCAGAATTTGTGGAATAAAACCACGGCTATGACACATACCAGCAGAAATCGGGCCCTTGAGGCCGTTCTACCTGCTCGCTGTATTCACAAAACCACAGGAGAAGAACCGCGACTGGTGCACGCGAATGAACAGATAGACGGGAGGAACGAACAGACCACAGACCACAACCGTGAAGGTGAAGACCAGGCGTGAAAGTGAACCGACCATGCGTGAGGAAAAATGATGGCTTCTGCCGCTGGGCATGTGTACCGTTTGAACTGACAGCAACCTGCCAAGCTGATGCCTCCCCATGCCCACGCTTCCTCAAGCAATAACTGCCCCAACTAACAAAATCAAAACATTAAAACGGTTGGGTGAGACCAGGGAAGATGACACATCAAACAAGATGGTAACACATGGGTCCCCCCCCCATAGACCAAGGTTTGACATCCCCCACCCTTATCCTTTGGAATCATGCCCTTTTCATTTTTAACGTTGCACTGCCGTAGCTGGTTGTGGGTTTATTATTAATTGATGTGCGTGTTTACATGATGCCAAACTATGATGTGCCAAATAGCACGATATACCATCGGCAACTATCCTCGTGCCGAAACATACACAACCAAATCGATGGTGGGGCTTTTGCCTTTAGCTCCTCACCACGATTAATTACATTATATACATCATGCAAACGGGGTCAAAACCGGGGTGTTACATTCCCCTCCCCCTTGGAATAACACCGTCCTCGGTGTTCCAATACATAGGAATACATATACAATTGCACATCAAAATTTCAAAATTTTGCAGATCTGTCCACATTCAATTATTCACTTTGAACGTTCAAGACCAAGCCCCTCGGCTTCCATGAACTTCTCCTGCTAGTCCTCAGCTCTCAGCTTATCCCGGAGTCTAGGAACTTTGCGGCTATTGCCCTCTGCATGTTCCCTCATTGGGCAGTCCCGACGTAAATGATGTCCTCCGCATTCCCAGCATTTCACTGGCTGCTTCATCCTTACCTGCTCAATTTCCTTTGAGTCTTCCTGCCTGGACCGTTTCCCAACGGGTCGCTTGGACGAATGTTCCATCACTGATCCACCTTCCTTTCCTTTGTCGATTGCTCCCAGAAGGCCTTTCACCTCCCTTTGCAAACCAATAGAGTCTTGCAAAATCTGGTGGTTCATTTCATTCTGCCTTCTCTGTATCTTGAGCATCTCCCCAAGATTCTCTTGGGTCTTGGCAATCACTTGAAGGAGACTTCCAGCCAAGTCCAACAACTTTTGATCTGCTGCCATGATTAATGTGCACCACCAGGTTTCACTTTCCTCACCTGTGAAATGCACCATTGAAATTCTATTAGACCAAGCATAGTATAGACATTAAAATCAGTCAATTAATTACGCAATTGGCATGACAGTCCAAGTCTCATCAAGGAAATTTTCATATTTTTCATGCCTTCCCCAACACGCACACGAGCTCATTCATGTCCATTCTTGGGCAGGGAATTAACCACTCCAGCATTCACAATTTACCTTCAGCAAAAACACACATTTCATTTTCAGTCATACATGCATTCAACAATCTTTTGTTTTCACAATGCATAAATATATATGTATATATATATAGTCAAAAGGCAAGAGAGAGCCGCAAGAGTTTTTCCCTCTTTGTTTTGTTCCGTCCTGGAACCCACACCATTACGGTGGCTTTTCATGTTCTCAGCCTCTTTCACTTCACCGTGAATGCTGGACCAATCCTTCTTGGTCATGACACTTAGTGTTTTTGGTCTATTCCAGACCTCTAAACCATGGAGTCTCTCCACATGGTTTGTCTCAACTGCTAGGAACCTCACGGTCTCACTAGCACATTTTTCATTGCCGCTCAATCCGAGCTTTCCAGGACAGTCACATGTCCACATGCACCCCTAGGATGCTCTCATAGTCCTCGCTTCCAACGATACCTATATCCAAACATTGAATAGATTCTCATGTTTAGTTTATTCTCATCAGTTTTATCTCTAGAACAAGAGCTTAAAACAACATAACCAAATCATATACACATGAATATTCATAAGCAAAATAATCCAATACTTATCTGTATTGTACGTTTCCTCGTTGGTCCACAGGATCCTACTTCGCTTTGCAAGCCTTGGGATTGCCTATGGACTTGGATGTTAGGTCAACACGCAGGCTTCTCCTCAACATCAAATAATTAATGTCCAACCAGTACATCCTCATGTCGACTGGGCTTGGAACTTTACCATGACCATTTCTAGGTCTAAGATCTACTATGGATCCCCAGGCATATAACAACCCAACATACACTTATACCAACATACACTTATATCAACAATAACCCTTACTCCGCAACCCCATTTACCTTTTACCTTTTACCTTTACCTTTAAGGTGCAACACCCAACTGCATCTATTTAGCCTGTCAACACAAGCAATTCAAGCAATACAAGCAAACTCATCAGCATTATTGCTCTAAAACTGTAATCACATTTCATATCATTCACTATCAAGTATTGAGACACCAGGAGTGCGTCCACTCCCTAGGATGTAATCAATATTGAAAACTCTTTCATGATCCGACATCGAAAAAGTGTGCACTCCTTTCCCGGTGTGTGCCATGTAGGCCCTATTCATACTCAAGCAATCGGTCATCATGGAAATAAAATCAAAACATGTTCTGCATATGGAATTTTAACAATTAACATGCATATTCTTAGCAAGGGTCACAAAACACTTATCCATTTGCCGACGAAGTATGCTCTTGTTAAGGAGGAATGGAGGCTCCTTCCCTGAGTTAACAGTCCCTCAGTTTGCCATCCCAACTCCTTTTTGCATTTCATATCCACACATGTCTTACCGACATAATTTATACCATCTCACTCATGTTGCTACCAAACATATAGTGCAGATGAGAAATTTTCAAAATGTCCAATGGCATTTCACCCGAAACCCATTTCCAAGGGAAAACCTTCCCATGAAGTTTGGCTCTTGCAGGCCATCACACATGATCTTCCTGCAGTGTGTATCCCTGACACATTCATCAAATAGCCGAACAGTCAATCACTATCTGGTAATACAATCCAATTGATTGTTCCATAACCAAACAATGACATTAGTAATCAAATTAAATAGGAGTTTGCAACTCTGTTTACTACAGAAATTGATTTGCTTAATTGTGGGTCTCTTGTAAGCAGCACTACTATGCCCATTATACTTTTATGCTTACTAATCATAACATGAATACCCACTTACCATGCGTCCTCCTGACACAATCTTATACAAGCCAACAATGATCAGTAGTCGTTAGCAATTCTTAAATACGAAATTCACAATTCAAATTTAACAACCCATACCAACTACTTTTACAACTATGAGATTCTTCTCATAAGGTTTGGCTCTTTCACATGGTAGATTCTGGCATTGGTCAGGGTCTTACCTCTCACTGCCATGCTCGAAATAATCTACCTGAAACTTGAGCTTCAATCATCCAACACAATCTTATGCAAGCCAATAGTGACTAGTAGTTATCAGCAATTTCTTAAATCCGAAATTTACAATTCGAATTTTAACAACCTATTATGCATACAATATGGTAGATTCTGGCATTGGTCAAGGTCTTACCTATCACTTCCATGCTCGAAATAATCTACCTGAAACATGAGCTTCAATCAACCAAACACTTGGTAAGACTGGATGCATATAACCTTCTCATTGCTACAACCATCACTGAAGCATTTTCAGAATTTATAAGATTCGAATACTTCCAGCTGTTAGTCACATCAATATATACCAAAACTCATTTGCTTCACGCAATCATTATCATACTAACATTTGCAAGGTATAGTCATATCATTCATGCAATTAAATGAAATGTTTAGATACTCCTTACTTCACAAGCGTATCCTTTGTACCACCTTGCTCTTCAATAGAGCATTTCTGGCAGCCAATTGATCATGACTATCCTGCATTCATAACATCCTTTGAAATGGTTCTTGAATTGTCATCAATTCATCATTTCAGTTCATTAGTCATTCATAATATCACATGCACTCATCTCAATGCATTCATGCAATGCATCACAACATTTGCACCTATACTTACTTTCCTTGGGCTACTAAGCTCAATCAATATATACAGGCATGACACCTTTCTATATTCAAACATCCACATGGTATGAGGTCTCTTACCTGTACCAATCCATGGAATTTGTCATAAGCAAACTCTTACCTGTATGGGTCGTACTTACACCCTTGGCATGACCAATTTGGTTGGTCCTTCGCGGAAATTGCAGAATTTGCTCACCAACTTTTGTTATGGACTTGTTGCCTTATCCCTTTCTCCAGAGGGTTACTAGTCACATTTATCAGCTTCAACAACATATTCAACTAGGTCCATGTTGTCGTTGGTTTTGCCACTAATGCCAACATCAAAGCAATGATTATCATTAGTGGTTCATACAAAACATATCCTCATACATTTCAAGCATAAAACTTAGGAAATGTAGTTATAATCAACAAGATAGGGTTTTAAGGAAACTTCCCTTTTCCAGTCTTTCATCCTTGCATGGATTTACTCTTCCACACAACAGCTGGTTAGCCTTCATAGTCCTTGCTACCTCTGGGCATGCAACTTCCTAGATTTGTTCATTTGATAGCAGCGGTCGTCATTAGCGCTTTGCTGCTTCGTGCTCAGATTCTGGTGACTTACCCTTGTTCCCTACTGGATAAGCTTTCCAACACCTATCCACATGCTTCATTCCGACCTCGGGTGTGAAAACCACACCACTTCTAAAAATGAAGACTTTCACCAAATCTTTGCATTTTTACACACCACTGCCAACTTCAGCCACCTGTAATCCACTGAAAACAGTCAAAATCTGTTGAAACTCAAAATTTCCTTGTGCAGAATCGACTCTCATCTTGGGTTTTCTTCCGTCGTTTCGGATCCCCAAACCACTAGCTTCTTCGCTGTTCATCGGAAATCGGATCCTCTAACCTGTCGGACGGCTAGTTCTTTAAGCTTCCGACACTCCGACAATCCGATCTTCATCTTTCATCCGACTTCATCGGCGGTCCAATCAACTAAATTTTTCCGACGTGTCGGATCCGATCTTTCTTTGGCTTCCGACGTATCGGCGAACCGATCCTCTAAAGTTTTCCGACGTTTTCTATACTTAGAAAAATTTTCAATTTTCAATTTTTCTTCTTCTTTCGTTGACACATCGGATGCTCGATCAACTAACCTCTTTCAACGTTTCGGCAATCTTTGGAAGATTTTTGCCGAAACTGCGGCTCCGGCTTCAACTATTTCCTCCGAAACTTCTCTTCTTTTTTTTCCGCTGCATCGACAGCTTCATCTTCTATTTTCTTCCAATGCCTGCTGCCGCATCGGCTACCCAAATAGCTAAACTTTTCCAACGGTTTCCACACTTGGTCGATTTTTCAAAATTTCTACTTCTTCCACCGATGGCATCGGAAGTCCAAACCACTAACTGAGCCGACGTATCGGCTGCTCAAACAGCTAACGTCTTCCGATGATCACAACACTTAGAAATTTTTTTGAATTTTCCTATTGAATTTTCCTACTGTCGAAAACCGAATCCATTGCCGCATCGGCGTTTTAGTCCTTACGGCAACCGCAACCGCGGACAGACAACCGCTAAATTCTTCCACGGTGTCGGCAAACCCAACACCTATTTTCTGCCGACGAACACTGAACACTTAGAAAATTTTCAAAATTTTCCCTCTTCGCCGCTTGATTGGCTCAACTTTCTTCTTTCTGTCGGCGACTTAGTTCCTTCCGCAGCCGCAATGGCGGAACACAATCCTAGATCTGCTCCCGATCGGCGGCCCAATCTGCTATGGCATGACCCGACTGGCGTCGGCAGTCTTTTTACGTCGGAAATCTAGTGCTTTTGGCTTCCGCAACGACGGGCGCATGAACAACTTTCTGCTTCCGATAGCCGATAATTTCTGTACTTAGAAAAATTTTAAACTTAACTTTCTTGCGGCGTCTGCGGTCGGATGACTTACCCGTCAGACGCGTAGTCGCTTAGCCATCCGCAACAGCGGACGCTCGAACAGCTATTTTCTTCCGACGGACACTTAGACAATTTTCCGCGATTTTCTTTCAAACTGCTCTTCGTCGGACGCGCTTTCGCCTAATTCTTCCGCTACGTCGGAAGTCCGTTCCACTAACTCTTCCGCTACATCGGAAGTCCTTCCCGCTGAGTGTTTCGACTATTCAACACTTAGAAGAATTTTTGGAAGTTTTGTTGTCATCAAATTTTGATCTCTGCTGGGCAGAAGGCAATTCTGCTTCTGTCACTACACCTTGGTGGTCCATTCAGGCCCATGCTGCAACATGAGCTCTGATACCACGCTGTCACGTCCCCGACCCTCCGACCGACGAAGAGGATGCGACGAACACCAAACAAACGGGCAAACAGCCCCCATGAACACAAACAGGGATAAATGCTAATATTAAGAACTTAACCATAATGCATACTAAGATGCATAAACATACAAGAATACACAGTTATTCAACATTCAACGAAAGCAACATATGCATAAACCAGCATTCTCCATGTTCATCATAATTCATGAAACAACTGATATAATTACAGATATGAAATAGTCAACAGTATTTATCTTTTGCTGAAGAACTCGCCCTGCAACCAGCTACGTCGCTGCAACGTTCCACCCAACCATAGGCCAGCATGCCCATCAATCTCTCAACACACTGCCACCCCCGAGCTGGGCATGATTCCTCAAGGAATAAGGGTCAATTCAAGCTTACACATAGCCAAGGTTCACAAAGCAGCAAACCAACACAGTTGGGATTTACCAGGTCATCAAGGAGCTAGGAAAGGCTAATGCTAAGCTGGTGGCCTCAACACCAGCCTTCTCAAGCACACCCAGCCTCTAATCCTATTCACAACAGTCCGAAAACCACCCACTGCATACCGCAGCAAAACAATCCCTTCACAGCCCTGTGAAGAAGGCAAGACGACCGATTGACAATCCCAACCAACAGGTGAAACACAGCTCAAGTCCAACCACACTCCAGAGTTGTTCTTGGCCCTAGCGTGGCCAAAACAACTTAGCAGCAACCCAAAACCAGGGCACATCAACAGCCACAACCCCACAGTGAATGATGACAACAATCCACAGCCCACAATGGATAAGAAACAGAACTCTCAGCATAGCCGTGGGAAACTTAGCCAACGGATGTGGCAATCAACAGCCAACCCAACATCCAAGAGCCCACAGCACACAAATACTCAATGCAAACGCTGAAGAAAGTGACGCAGATAGAAAATGGAAAGAACAAACTCACAGCCTGTGCACAGAGAACAAGACACAATCCAAAACGGAAGAAGCCCACACACAGTCCGAATGGAAGAAGAATCGGACTGTCAACGGCATCCAAACATCGTGGAAGAACCACAGCAACCCAAATCGTGGGTGAAATCAACAGCAAGCCCGAATCACGAGTTAAACCAACAGCAAGCAGAAATCGTGGAATAAAACCACGGCTATGATACATACCAGCAGAAATCGGGCCCTTGAGGTCGTTCTACCTGCTCGCTGCATGCACAAAACCACAGGATAAGAACCGCGACTGGTGCGTGAGAAGAAACAGACCGTCTCTCTCTGCGTGAGGACGAACAGCTCCGCTTATGCGCACGCGGATGAACAGACAGACGGGAGGAACGAACAAACCACAGACCACAACCGTGAAGGTGAAGACCAGGCGTGAAAGTGAACCGACCATGCGTGAGGAAAAACGATGGCTTCTGCCGCTGGGCATGTGTACCGTTTGAACTGACAGCAACCTGCCAAGCTGACGCCTCCCCATGCCCACGTTTCCTCTTGAGCAATAACTGCCCCAACTAACAAAATCAAAACATTAAAACGGTTGGGTGAGACAAGGGAAGATGACACATCAAACAAGATGGTAACACATGGGTCCCCCCCCCATAGACCAAGGTTTGACATCCCCCACCTTTATCCTTTGGAATCATACCCTTTTCATTTTTAACGTTGCACTGCCGTAGCTGGTTGTGGGTTTATTATTAATTGATGTGCGTGTTTACATGATGCCAAACTATGATGTGCCAAATAGCACGATATACCATCGGCAACTATCCCCGTGCCGAAACATACACAACCAAATCGATGGTGGGGCTTTTGCCTTTAGCTCCTCACCACGATTAATTACATTATATACATCATGCTAACAGGGTCAAAACTGGGGTGTTACAGTTAATTTGATTTGATTGAAGGTCTATGCAAGCTTAAATCTCAGACAAGCAGCTGGATGGGTTGAAAAACATCAACATCAACACTCCATACGACCCACAATCTTATAATTATATTCTCATGGACATATTCTGTTTACTATTTGTTAAGCATCCCCTCAAATAGAAAAAAGTTCTCCTGGGATTGCTTTCTGCGCATCAAGGTCTCACAATCAAGAATCTGTCACTAGCTTTTCCTAATTGATAGAAAATTTTCCAACAAATATCATATGTTGAAAAAAGATATGCTACTCTGTGTCATCTACCCAGAGAATGTGTTATTATAAAAATGTAATCTCAGAAGTATATATTATTCATTTGTGTTGCATTCTCTGTGAAAGTGGAAGTATATATTATTCAGTTATGTTGCATTCTCTGTGAAAGTGGAATCTCAGTTGAAATCTTATGAATTAAGTATTTATTCCATTAACTAACTATGGAAAGAAACATGAAACTAAACACAGTATTCTTGCTGTTTTTCCCATCTTTCTCATCAAGCAAGTATAAATGTGAAACAAAATCTATGCAAGCTTAAAACTCGCACAAGCAGCTGGATGGGTTGAAAAACATCAACATCAACACTCCATACTACCCACAACCTTATAATTTTATTCCCATGGAATACAGTAAGTGGGGAATATAGTAACCACAGACATATTTTGTTTACTTTTTTTTTAAGCATACCCCAAATAAATAAAAATACTTCTCCTGGGATTGCTTTCTCCCCATCAAGGTCCCAAAATCTAGAATCTGTCGCTATCTTTTCATAATTGATTAAAATTTTCCAACAAGTATCATCTGCTGAGAAAATATATGCTACTGTGTGTCATCTACCCAGAGAATGTGTTATTATGACATGTAATCTCAGAAGTATATAATATTTATTTATGTTGCATTCTCTGTGAAAGTGGAATCCCAGTTGTAATCTTATGAATTATGTATTTATACCATTAACTAACTACCGAAAGAAACATGAAACTAAACACAGTATTCTTGCTGTTTTCCAATCTTTCTCATCAAGCAAGCATAAATGTGAAACAAAATCTTAACACAGGGAAATGAGACTGTACAAGATAGATTGCAACAACATAAAATAACAAGCACATAAAAAATAATCCACAAATCAAATAGGACTGAAAACATATGGTGCCAAGGATAGCAATCGACTTACAGCTGCAACGCCACCACCCACAATAACGTACTTAAAAAACTTTTCGGCCATTGCTGTGTAAGATCGAATGAATCTGCAGCGAGCCCAAACTGTTTGTTGGTCGAAGAAGGTAGAGAGCAAACAGAACTTGTGAATAGAATTAGGAGCGTAGTGGCTGTGGTTGGGCCAGTCCACACCAGCCAAAGTATTAAAGCACTTCTGTTTCAAATAAATTAAATCAAATGGAAGAATATTATTCTCTCATAAAAATTTAGATCATGGAGATATATTCTAACCGTAGAGAGTACATGTAATCGGCCAGCCTAGACTCATCTTTAAGACGAATGATGAATCTGTCTCTGTCCAGTGTAATTTGTCATTGTCAGACGCGTGACTTAGATACATGATAGTACATACATCCGTGGCTTAATCAGGTCATTTTCAGTTTGTCCTTTTTCTGGCATCCTCCCATTCGGACATCCTTCAGGTCATGTCGCCATCGATTAAAATGCCTCCGTCGTTTGACTGGTTCGAGGCTTCATTATATGGATGGCACTGGATGGGACTGTTGTTTCATTGCCGCTCAGTTTCAAATTCAAATTCAAACATTTTTACATGACAATTTGGGGGATTTCCCGATTTTATAAGCTCTGTTGATAACATGGAAGGAGAGTTATAACAGCTTATTCACAATAGTATGTTATAGGTGACAGCATGCTTTTTACCGTTTTTTTTTTGGTCACTACAAGTAACTCAGAAATTTGGTATTCCATATATTTAGTTTTTAACATAGTTAACAATTTTTTATTTAATTTGGTATTCCATATATTTAGTTTTTAACATAATCAACAATTATTTATTTAATTTATCAAGGTAAATTTGTTATGACTATTAAAATTGTTAAAACAAAAGTTATCATTCTTAAATTCAAATATATATATATTCTAATTTTGTTTCTCAAAAGAAATCTCTAAAAAATTTCTTCTTATAAATATTTTGGAATTGATTTTCATCACAAGTTTAATTAGAACTATAGAATTGAGAAAATGATGAATGGAGCCTCGAAAACTTATTCTAAGTCTTGAAAACAATTAAACTCAATTTTGAAAGTCTCATCACTCATGTTACCTTTTATGATTATGAAGTTTGGGGTTGCAATATCTCTAGAGACTAATCGAGAATGATGGAGTGAATTCATAAGCAACTTATAACATATATTCTCGAAATTAAAAGCTCAATACACCTTACCCTATTCTCCTAATAAAAGTTGGGCCTTAACTTTTTTTTCAGAGGTGCATGGACTTAACTTGAATGAGTTATAACGCATGTGTATTATAACACATGTGTTTTCTAGAGCCGACATTATATGTGGGCGTTAAACTCATTCTATCCATATACATGTGGATTTATGTCCATATTATAACCATGTCATCATGTTTCTTTGGGCTTGAAGACATTTTCCCTACACTCTAGGGAAAAAAATACAACAAAATAAAGAATGTTGTTCATTTATGCTTCTCTCTATTCTTTAATATATCTAGATAGCTATAAAACAATATCTCACTAAATGAAGGGTGTGTGCAAGCTAATGAGGGTCTCTTTTGACATGTTAGATGCAATAGAAAATTAAAAAAAGAGGCATCCCTCAACTTACATGGATATTTTGAGACACATACACAATGAATATGGGGATGAGTTAAAAAGATGAAATGTAGGAAATTGAATGACGTTTTCAAATATTTAACTGTTTTCTATTGAAAATGTTCTTAACTATCTAAAGTTTGATCTTTTCTAACGAGCACTTTTTATTTTTAGGACAAATTATACGGTATATGTTTTTGTGGGTGCAACGTTTCAGTGCCAAAATGATGGAATAAACTTACAAAAACTGGTATAAGTATAGATAAAAGACAACTACGACATTCAACCAATGTAGCATCTCTACTCTCCATGAATGGTTTTTGTTTAAAAACAAAAGGACAGACATTACTAAGAACTCTTCAAATTTTCTAAATAGAAAAAAAAAAAGAATGTGCAATAATGCAAATACTTCTCAATCATAAGCAAAATTAGCAATGCAAATACTTCTCAAACAGAAGAAAAATTAACTAGTCTTCACCTTCACCGGTAGCATCTTCATGGACTCCAAATATCACCAATTTAGGGCTTCAAGGGGATAAGTATCGAGCAATAACCAATTATTTTGGTGTATATAACACTGGATTTTGATTTTGGTTTCAAACTCTCTGATTCAACTTCATAGGTGGACTAGAGATCGATCAACCTTTTGTGGCCTGCCCACCTTAAATTTTTACCCATTGAAACTAACTTGATAGAGTCACATGAATATTATTTATCAAATTCATTTTCACGGGTTTAGTGGATTTTCTCAGTGCTTTTAAGACCCAGAGTTTCTCGGTGTTTTTAGGAGAGGTAAATTGAGTTAGGTTGAGGGTAATAAATATTGTCTTTTTTTTTATTAAGGCACGTAATCCAATAGAAAATGGCAGTAGAATTTATCCTCAGAAGGGTGGGATAACTTGGCATAGAAACACGAAACATGATAAAGGAGGGAACAAATTTTAAAATATAATCTCCTTCTCTCTCTAATCCAAACACCTGCACTCCATAGTTATACCCCCCTTTCCCTCTAATCACCCCGAGTTTCTACCCAAACCCCAAACCCCTCCCTCCCTCTCTCTCTCTCCCCCTTACTCTTACTAACCCCTTCTCTCACTCTCTCTCACTCCCCAACTCATCCAACTACACGTAACCCCCACCCTCCTATCTATTCCCCAACCCCATAACACACCACCGCCCCATTGGCTCTCTCTCTCTCTCTCTCTCTCTCTCTCTCTCTCTCTCTCTACCATTTACACCCTTATGTCTCCCCCCAAACCCCTAACCCTTTCTCTCTACCTCTAACCCTTTAACACCCCCCTATAATTTTATCTCTAATTCCTTAGCCCCCCCCAATCTTTTAAACTTATCATCCCCAAACCAAATAGTATAGTTATAATGTTAAATGTTGTGTGCATGTTTTAGTGAAAAAAACACACGCACATTTTGGTGAGCAAGAACGTGTATGCATTATTATTACATATGCTCCTAACCCACCAAACCGCCATTAACATCCCCTCTACAAGATCTAAAGATCCCTAATCTAATCTAATCTAACCACCTCCCTACCAAAAAAAACCTAACACCACCTCTACCTATGTTTTATGAAATTAATTTTAAACATAATACAATAAAAAAGTTGAATATAATCACATGTCAAGTAAACATAAATAAAGATAAAATATAAAAACATAAATTAATCCAATAATAAAACAAAAATATATAAAATTTTCAAATAATTTATAGGAAAACTTATAATATTGCAATTTGACATTTATTTATTGACAAACATAATATATATGTATATATATAAATATCATATGCATTGCAATAATCTACATGGTATACAAAAATTTAGAATAAATACTATGAACAAAGTTACTAGTTTATAATAATTCTAGAATATAATGAACAAAACTATGGTCAATGATAAATTACGGTAATATGGTAATAGTAAAAATCATCAAAATCCTTTCAATTACCTTTGCATGTAACTTATATGTAAGGAAAAAATCCTTTATTTATTTCATTCATTTTATTTATAAATAAAATAAAGGCATAGAAAATTAAATTTATTTTATCACTCTTTTTACATAATTATCTTTTTGTCAAGAAGCTTGCACTTTATATTTATTTTATCTTTTGTGTATTCTCTCCATGGATCATACACTTTATAATTTCATGAAACCATAGAAAAATGTGTTGCTCAACTATTGCATAATGTAGAGTTATGATATGTTTTACTATAAAAATAATAATTCATATTAAAAATAAAAGTTTTTTTATGTCTATAATATTGATAAATAATTATAGCAAAAATTATGGTTTTTTTTTCATATTTTAGTAGGGATCAAATCTTTCTCTGCTACTAGCTCAAATCAAAACCTTGAACTTTGAATAATGTTGGTGGAATGATGAATATCATAAGCATTATTTATTGACCATGAACGATTTGGTGAGAAACGTGTACATGGTCACGAGGTGGTTGAACCCTGAATAATAAAGTTAGTGTTGATGAAACCATGAACATGTTTGGTGGCATAATCTTGCACATTTGGTGGTTGGATCTCCAACAAAGTTAATGCATCCATGAACATTGTTGGTAAAACCATGAGCATTGTTGGTGCAACCATGAGCTTTAGTTATGGAATAATGAGCATTATTGTTGGAACCATGAGCACTATTGGTGGAACCAAGAACTTTGTTTATGGAACCATGAGCTATGTCTATGGAACCATTAACATTGTTGGTGGAACCATGAGCTCTATTATGGAACCATAAGCATTGTTGGTGGAACCATGGGCATTGGTGGTGGAACCATGAGCATTGTTGGTGGAATCATGGGCATTGGTGCTGGAACCATGAGCATCAGTGGTGTATGCATGAGTAATGATCACGGGTGATGGAACCATGTAAGGAACCTTAAACACAATTCATGGTATATGAGCATTTTAGGGGTCGAACCATGAAGAATGCATATACAACCATGGACAATTTTGATGGAATGATGAAGAAAGTGAGTGGAACCGTGTACAAAGCATATAAAACCATGTGCAATTAAGGAACCTTGAACAATGTTGGTGGAACTATGAATATCATAAACATTATTTATGGACCACAAACCATTTGGTGAGTAACTTATACAGTTAGGAGGTGGTGGAATCCTGAATAATGCATATGGAACCTTAAACAAAGTTAGAGTTAATGAAACCATGAACATATTTGGTGGAAAAATCTTGCACATTTGGTGGTTGAACCTCCAACAAAGTTAATCGATCTATGGACATTGTTGGTGGAACCATGAGCTCTATCTATGGAACCATGAACATTATTTGTGAAACCATAAGCATTGTTGGTGGAACCATAAGCATTGTTGGTGGAATTATGAGCTCTATTTATGGAACCATGAGAATTGTTGGTGGAACATTGAGCTCTATTTGTGGAACCATGAGCATTTTTGGTGGAACCACGATCTCTACTTATATAACCATGAGCATTGTTGGTGGAACCATGAGCATTGATGTAGAACCATAATTTCTATTTATGAACCATGAGCATTAGTGGTGGAACCTTGAGTAATGGTCGCCAAGTGGTGGAACCATGCAAGGAAAGTTGAATAAAATTAATTGGAAATGAGCATTTTAGGGGTGGAACCATGAATAATTTTGATGGAAACATGGAGAAATTTGATGGAACCATGAGCATTATAGGTGGAACCATGAGCTCTATTTATGGAGCCATGATCATTCTTGGTGGAGCCATGAGCATTCTTGGTGGAACAATGAGCTCTATTTATGGAGCCATGAGTATTCTTAGTGGAACCATGAGTAACGGAAACATGTTTACAGTGTATTGTCTGGGGAATCACAAATATTGTTCATTAAGCTATAGGGACTCCCCCTTAGTTTTAGGAGTTGACCTAAGATATTCGAGAAGCTAGGTTGTGGTGACATTGAGCTCTAGCTTCTTCCATGCTAGCCATTGATCGCACCGTGATCCGTGACTTTATCATGGGTTCTATTTTATGCGATAACATTCCCCCTGAATGTAGAATCCATTACTCTGGCATCATTGTGTGAATGATTCACCATCATGGAACGCATCCAGCTTGTCATTGTTGGTGGAACCATGAGCATTGCTTATGTAATCTGTTTATGGAATGAACATCATTGGTGGAACTATGAGCTCTATTTATGGAGCCATGAACACGGTTGGTGGAGCCATGAACACGGTTGGTAGAACCATGAGCATTATTAATGGAACCATGAGCTTTATTTATGGAACCATGAACATTATTAGTGGAACCACGAGCATTGTCGGTGGAACCATGAACTCCATTTATGGAACCATGAGCGTTGTTGATGGAACCATGAGCATAGATGGTAGAACCATGAGCATAAGTGGTGGAAACACGAGTAATGGTTACAAGGTGATGGAACCATAAGCTCTAGTTATGGAACCGTGAACATTATTGGTGGAACCACGAGGAATATTGTTTGGAACCATGATCTTTATTTATGGAACCATTAGCATTATCGGTGGAACCATGAGTAATGGGAAATGTGTTTGTCTTGGGAATCATGAATATTGTTTACTAAGTTGTAGGTACTCTTCCCTAGTCGTAGGAGTTGACCTAAAGTGATTAAAAAGCCAAGCTGTGGTGACATTGAGCTTTAGATTCTCCCATGTTTGCCACTCATCAGACCATGATCCATGATTGAGCGGTAACATTCCCCATACTTGCCCCCCACCCCCTCCCCTCAAAAAAGCTTAACCCAAAAAAATTGTTTAAGCTTAAGACTGATTTCTTTTTACATATAGATATATCAACTTGCACTTAGCATAAATTTTGCATTAAAAACTCCAATTAAAGTGAATTTTTCTTTGTTCGCAATCTCTTGATGTATAAAACAGTCTGCGGCTCTACATATTCTCAACTTGGTTGCTACATATCCTGCAAAGAATAGGAGATTTAAGACACGCGACATCGGAGAGGGACCACCTGTTGCTGCTGCCACCGGCTACTTCGACGGTGCTGCTACTTCTACGGCAGGGGGTGCTGGTGTGGTTTTTTATATCAATCAAGAGCACTTCTTCTTAATCAGGTTGGGATGTGGCCGCTCCACGAATTCCAGACTGGAGTTACTTGCACTTTATAGTTTACTACACGTCGCTTGTCATATGGGAATCCCTGGAATCACTGTTTATGGAGATTCTTTGATGGTCATCAACCGAATTAAAGGGAAATGCAGACTGAATGTGATAAATCTTGAGCACTGGTGCAGGAGGATTGATGATATGGTTCGTGGTTTCATTACTTTCAACTGTCAACACATATATCGTGAGCATAATCAATTGGCGGATCGTTTATCAAAGGATGCGTTGGAGCTCAATGTTGGAACACTTATCGTACAAGAATTCATGGAGGGTGAGCTGATCCATGAAGATTCGGAAAATATTTTCTCCGGTCAGCCATAGTTTTATGTCATTGGTTTTATGGGCAGCATTATGGTTATTATATAAGATGATAGAGCGTCGTGGAGGTTTTAGACTGTAAAATTCTCTGGCTGGTGTGATGGGAATCTATAGCTGAGAGCAAGCAGCGTCGTTTCTTTGCAAACTATCTGAATATTGGCCTAAATTCAAATGGTCGAGTCATCAATGATATGTAACAGATCCTTTATTAATAAAAAAATAGAACTTCTTTTCCTAAAACAGTGATAAAATACTAAAAATACTAAAATACTAAGAGATAAGCCAATAACGTTTTTACCCCCAAAATTATGTCGAATGTACCTCAAAAAGGTCTTTAACGCGTTTGCAAATAACCCGCTCATCAAATAAGTCCTACAACAAATGAATATCAAATTTTATAATAATCGATTTCAAATCATCTTTACATTTTGCAAATGTATAAAATTCACAAATGTATATCATTTTATAAAAAAAACATAACATGAATGAATCAATGAAAAGAAAATAATTTACACATACCACAAATCTTAACCCATGCAAGTTGAGTTTAGTAAAGTAAATATGATCTTTAATTTTGATTTCAGTTCATTGATTTTATGATTTTAATAGTTAATTAATTTTATGATTCAAATATTAGTTATAAAATAAGTAAAATATCTTAATTATTAAATAAGTAAAATATCTTAATTATTAACTATAAATATGATAATAAGTCGGTATTATTTTCTATTTTCCATTTTTACATGTTTAATATGATAATTAGTCTTAGTTTGAAGTGGAAATTTTTTAATAAAAATGGATTAAGAAATATTTAAAAAATAATTTAAGTACATTTATTTAAAAATATCTTGAAAAGAAAAAATTGTGATTATATGAATTTAATATTTTCTAACTAACCATCACATCATAAACTAAAAAATATTTTCTTAATTATAATAAATACAATTACTTTCATTTTTAAGAAGTCTCTATAAATGTCAATTCTTGTTAGCTTATTCAGTTAAGGTGCGAGTCTCGTGAGTAGGGCGAAATTCCCCTTAGGGGTGAGCTAGTTGGGAGGAGACATCCAAAAATCCAACCAAATGAGGGTTGGTGTGGCCCAAGACGGGTTTGCCCTGGGTGATTTTGAGGACTGAGATGCCCCTCAGTCATAATTTCTTAGACCAAAACCCATTCGTGCAAGTTAGGGGAATTCCAGCAGAAAACAAAGAAAAACCTCTATAAACTTTTCATTAGCATGAGGATTTGTACAAAACCCTATAAAATGCCTCAATTGCAATAATTTCTTCTAGTTTAGCTAAAATTGAATTACCATGAAAGATGTTTCATGGAATTATTTAAGATGCAAGATCTTATTGGATGGAAATTTAAGTGGGCATTCTTAAATGAATCGAAGGCTCGTAAGGAACACTATGCTAAAGCATTAAACTAAAACTATACATAAAAGATGAAATGTCAATTAGGTTTAGTTGGTGTGACTGAGAGGAGGAATGCTATTCTCTCCACCTATGAATAATTTTATAAAGTGACATGTTGAACTCTTAATGAGATATATATTTTACAAATGCAATAATTAAATAATATAATTTGCAAAGAAAATATTTGAAATGTTGGACATCTCATTCATCATTACAAAAATAATTATGAGCTTTAAATTTTATTGAGACAAGTGAATACTCTTCATCAATCATGCACTTTTAGTTAGGAGAGGGTTCAATTAGATTTTTAATCATTGAAAATGAGAAAGCTATATAACTTATAGCTTAACTACCATTACTTAAATGTTTCATTGAAAATAATTTTAAACACAATCATGAGCTATGAAAGCATGAACATTGAAGGTAAAACCATAAGATCTATTTGGTTATTGTTAAAATGAATAAAATTTAAAAATATATATTTTTTAAATATTATTAATTTTTATTATATTTTAAATAAATAAAATTACTTTTTGAAAATAATTTGGAAAACAAATCTACTATGAAAGAAAAATTAATTTTAAACACAATCATGAGCTATGGAAGCATGAACATTGAAGGTAAAACCATAAGATCTATAAATAATAAATAATATTTGGTTATTGTTAAAATGAATAAAATTTAAAAATATATATTTTTAAATATTATTAATTTTTAAAAATAATATATATATATATATATATATATATATAATTAATTTTTATTATATTTTAAATAAATAAAATTACTTTTTGAAAATAATTTGGAAAACAAATCTAGTATGAAAGAAAAATTAATTTTAAACACAATCATGAGCTATGAAAGCATGAACATTGAAGGTAAAACCATAAGATCTTTTGGTTATTGTTAAAATAAATAAAATTTAAAAATATATATTTTTAAATATTATTAATTTTTATTATATTTTAAATAAATAAAATTACTTTTTTTAAAATAATTTGGAAAACAAATCTACTTTGAAAGAAAGATATATAATTAAAAAAAACATAAAACAAAATGTGTATTATGATTAAATAATCAAAATTATAAATTGTCATATTTTATATGAAGAGAAGAGATGTGATAATAAAATGTGTATTTAAAATGATTAATTGTTTTTTAAATATAAAGATAGTATAATGTTAGTGTATAATGTTAATTAAGTAATATAAATTTATGAAATCCAGTACTATTAAAATATTTATTAAAACATTGTGAAGAAATTATAATTTATTTATTTAAAATTTTAATTATTTAACTGTTAATAAAAGCACATTGAATATATTGACAAAAAAATTAACATTTATTTTTTCAATAATATTTTTAATTTATAATTTTTAATATAAAATTTATATTCATATTTATTCATAAATTTTATTATGAAATTCATATTTATATTTATTATTCATATAAAAAAAAATACATTAACTATTTAAATTAAACAATTTACTTGATTACTAGTTGAATATCTACTTTTCACTTTAATAGAGATAATTGGTTTTCTTTTTTCTCACTAACTCCTTTCTTAAAAGTATACTCTACATGTCATAAGTCAAAGTTAAAAAGTTAAAAAATATGGCTCTTAGAGAGACAAGTTTTATTGTTACAATAGGCAACTTGATGAATCTATTTCTATCAACTTGATTTACACTAGGCAACTTGGTTTGGTATTGTATTTATTAGTCTTTAAAATATATAGTTCATTTCATTTATTAAGTTGTATTTCACATGCATGAAGTTTTAGTACCTATATTAAAAATACAGGGACATGATGGCAACACAAACAACTAGAAAAATTGAAACTAATGGCATCGGCAGAATTTTTTGTCGAGACCACAAATAGTTAGAAAAACTAAAAGTAATGGCATTTGCTATTGAGTAGCATTAAAATAAATTTATGCTTGAACTTAACTATCTTGTTGGATTCTACACATGAGCCAACAAAGTTAATGGACCCATGAGCATTGTTGGTGGAACCATAAGCTCTATTGATCGAACTATGAGTATTGTTGGTGGAACCATGAACTCTAGCTATGAAACCATAAGCATTATTGATGGAACCATGATCAACATTGGTGGAACGATATGCACTATTGGTGGAACCAAGATCTCAAATTATATCAAGGAATGCTCATTCTATAGGCTTTGGAAATTAAAACTATATTTTGGGGACTCATCACTCATTATTGGACAAACGAGAAAAATATATCTCAGAAAATTCTCTCCTCTCTCTGAATCTATTGCTAGATTCAAAGGGCCCATTTGGAATGCTTTTAATTTGTTGGATTCCTCTGTATACTTTGATCTTGCAACTCTCATGTGGACTCCATGGTGAATTCAACAATCATTTTAGACAAAGAGACTTTGGTTAAAAATGGGGGTGACCTCATTATTTATTTAATTCCATGGATTACAACATTAGGCACAAAAATCAACATTGTTTGATAGGTAAAAGGCACTTGGAGTGGATCAAGAAGGGTGTATTTAAACCAGATATTTCACTTACAAGAAAGCGATTTTTTTTTAAAAAAAACTGAAAATTTTTCATTATATAAAAAGGTTGTGCTCAACCATCCAAAACAAAAGAGTGCCCAAACTGTATTCTGTTTTTACATAAACCAAAACGACAATTGTTGTAACTACCATGTCCTTTCTAAAGGCCTTGTATTTTCTCCTACTTTTTGTTATGCAAAAAGAGGGATAAACCCTTATGAACCGAAAGTTTAACAAAAGACAAAGAAAACATCAACTGTAACTTGGGGCTATGACACTACTGCTTATTCTTTGCATCCATTCCTAGAACAGAATTTGAAACATAGAATCCCTCCATTGGTTGCACTCCATTAGCTGTTGTTTCCTAACAATGGTTGCATTGAATCATATTCACCATTTTTTGGACATCTTCTGCAATTCGGTCTATCTTTCCAAGTAGCTCTTTAATATCCCTATCCATATCATCAATTCTTGATTCTTGGTAGGACAACTTACCTAACACATACCCAATGTCTATTGAAATCTCCTAAATTTGTTTAATTCCACTACAAACTACTTCATAAACCTTCCTCAGATGGATTTTAAAATCCACAATGCTTCCTTTGACAACATTCAGAGTCTCAATCCATCCTTTCTATTCATTCTTCTCTGCCTCCATTACCGTTATATCCTCCATCGAGCACCTGGGAAATTTTTTTGTTATTTATGCACAGTTCATAGCAAAGGATTCCGCGGATACCTCCCTTCTATGTCTTGTCTTGCTAAAGAATACTTCGATCCCTTCCTTGGAAACTTCCCGTTTCAACTGGAATTTCATGTGTGAAAGCAACTATAGTGGTGAACTACATTGAATGCCGCTTACCTACGCTCTAAATATCACATGACCTTGCGCATGTTGATCGCCTTGTCTGCTCCTTCCCATTCCTGTATTCACTAGCCATTGACCCTTGCTATGGATGGAAAGGTAAGTCATGGGATAGGTGGTGAATGGGCCCCACAGTATGAAAAAACACAGTCCCTTGCTCAGGTCTTTCCCCTTTATTTGCTAAGGAATCCGTCTTTCTGTTGTTTCCTCGAACTATATGCATGAAACTGAAATCTTTGCCTTTGATGGAATGTGAGATTCTTCTCCCAATTCTTTTGCATCTGATGTTTCCATTCCTATATCCTCTCTGCATCTTTTGAATGACTTGTTAGGAGTCTCTTAATATGATTGCTTTGTCTATTTTTAATTTGGTGATTAGTTCAATCCCATACATAAGAGCTAGTCATGTTGATTCATTGTTAGTTTTCGATCCCAACCCCCAAGCAAAGTGTAATATCCTAATTGATATTCTATTGTACTTTGGTAATATGTTTGTTATTCAGATGCTCAAATTGTACGGGAAAGATAAATAAAATGTGCATGCAAAAAGTGTCATTTCAAACTACCCTAAAAAATAGTTGATCTGGAGAGAAAATAGGGTAAAGACTTTTAGTTAGAAGGTATACGCATTCCACTGATAATAATGATGATATTTTATCAAGATATGAGATGCATGCAATTTTTGCCATAAAGATAAGAAAATAATGCTCCTCTCCTGCAGTTGACGCCCATCTAAAAGTGTGCCATCCTTCTGTTGATCTTGGTGTTTTTTAGAGAGGAGTTGTTTGTTGCTGCTATAACTTTCTAGGACTGAGAGTATAGTCCCCTCGGAGATATAAGGGAATGCATGTGGAATTTTAGCCTCCTTCAAGCCACCTAGCGAATTGATTTACTTCAAAAGAGAAGATGCCCTCTTTCCTCACGTTTTTGTCGATGGAGGCTCTGAATGTGCCTGGAACAGAATAGTAATCACTCAATATGATGATGTAACCTTGATGAGAAGAATGGGGGTAGCATGCAGAAACTTTACTGGATTCCTGAAGGCTATTGAATGGATCTAAGATTTCCAACTATTTCCCAGCAGCAAATGTGCACCTGCAATAAAATCTTTCTTCGATGGTTGGATGATTGAACCAAGAATAAATAAGATGATGAATACCTGATGATAGATCAATATGATCTACCCCAAAGTGATTAGGGTAGATAGATTTCACTACTGAAACCCCTTGTTAGCTGAAGACCTTCATCTCCAACCCCAACTTGTTGTTGCAGCGCCTGCTGCTGCTGCTCTAGAAACCAAAGACAATAATAATAATCATAGATATCCCTTTTGGTTCAATGACCCTTCTTATATAGATTTAGCATGTACTTTTAAGGTTTGCATGTCACTTTTAAGGTTTGTACTTTATTTTTTGCATGCATGCAATTCTAATTGCTCGTTGACTTAACTGAAGAAGTAAGGTATGCATGTGTTGCATGATTTATGATATTAACTCGAATGGCCTTCTTTACTATGTTGATGACTTAATAATACTAAATTGATGTTCCTTTCTGCTCCCAGTGATATTAGTCCCAGCTATTCCCTTTATTTAATACTCGCTCGAACCTATGGGAATAAAATAGGTTAACCGGTGTCTCAGGGTGGTTAATTAAAAGAGGACATTATAGTCCTCCCCAGTCAAAATTGCTTGTCCTCAAGCAATCTATGACCAATATACTGAATAATTTGCCCCTATATCTTCTTGTCCATTTTTATCAACCACTTTATTCCACTACTGGGTGGATCTTCCTTTTCTTCAAATTTGTGTTTCTTTTCACCCATGCTTTGTATTCCCTCCTTGTATCTTCTTGGGTACTCATGAGGATTGAACAACCTAGATTTGGCTCCTCATCCGACTTTCCTCGGGCGCATCATACTTTTGTTTGGAGGTCTACCTAGAATGCCCTTTGCATTTTATGTGTTGGAGTGGGCCATTTTCTTGTATGAGTCTTGTCATCATGCCTAAATATGGTGGTCATCCCTTTTGTTGTGGCTGATCCTGAAGCTTCATTGGGAATTCCCCTTAGGACTACCCTTTTTCCATCTGGTGGAAGGAACTCCATCTCTAATGTTTGGTAATTTGTTGATTATTGTTAGGATTATAATCCTTCGATGTCCAATTTGGTCAACTATGTCTAAATTAGGAGTCTTTTCAGTCTATATTTAGTCACTAACACCATTGGGTCTACATGGCCTAATTTGGCAACATGTACTAGTTACTAGAATCTGGGGAATACTAGTTGAGGCTAACTACCACCAACTACACTTGCATGCATCAGTTTAGGAGCCTCTTAGACCAATCCCTATAATTTAGGAGCCACTGGGAGTGCCAAAACCAACCTTCTTCGGTTGAGTTCAGTTAGTGACTAGTTAAGCCTATTTAGGAGTCAGTTACATTCAGTGAGCACCATTCATTGATTGATTGCATGTGGGAAGACGCAATTCCTCACCTACCACATTCAGTTAGACTAGTTAACTGATTGTAACTGACTAGTGCACCGATTTAGAAAACTGGAGCTAACTAGTTGGGCTCCAATAGTGATTTAGACATGTCTAGTTATCCATGCAGTTAGGTAGAGTCGATCAATTCGAATTCCTCTCTCATGCATTCGAATTGACTGGTTATTAATACCAATGTATGACATTGTAATTAATTATCCGATTACTTTTGATTAATGAAAGCATTACACAAGTGCAAACCACCTTTTGCACTATTTCATTCTTCAATTATGAGTACAGTTGTATGATCTATTTTGTGAGCTATGTGTTGATCCACAGCTCTATGGGCTCAATTTTATATGGTATTAGAGCCTCGACAAGACAAGGCATTTCTCCTACTACATATTCATACTTGGATCAAAAACAAAATTGAGCAAAATTGCTCCTTCCAGCACTGCACCAGAAGCAGAGAATTTACAACATAGATCCTAAGCAAAGGAATTGTTGATCAAGATTGCTTGATTAACTAAGCTGGGTGTGAAGAAAATTCTAAAATTGCAGGATGTTGACCTTACTTTATATGTTTGTTTGTGTGATTTACAGGTTTTTCAATCTCCTTCACTACATTCGCTACAACAACATTCAGTCTCCTTCAATGCATTTGCTAGAGCAGCACAATGGCCCCTCCTATGGAGCTTCCAACTCCTTTCAACTACCATCAATGGAAGGAGGACATGGAGATGCAACTTCACTCCAAAATACTCTACAGAGTCACAATGGACACAGAGGTAGAGTCTATTCATTGTGTTGACAAATAAAAATACTGGAATAAGCTTGATGAAGCATATGGATGCCTGTGCCTTTCAATCTCTAGAGATATTCTCTTTCACATGAATGGATTGAAGACTCCTAAGGAGATTTGGGATCGACTTGCTAGCCTATTTGATAAGCAAGATGACCTGAGGATCTGTCAGCTAGAGAATGGGTTGATTTCTCTTCACCCAGGAAACTTTGAAACGCTGAATGATTTCTTCACCAAATTCAAGCACCTGATGTTCCAGTTGAAGCTGTGCAAGGTTGAGAAGGAGGATGATCAACTCATCCTTACCATCCTCTCAAAACTTGGCACATACTACTCAGTGTTTGTATCAACCTTTCATACTAGGAAGCTCACTACACCAAATTGGAATATGCCAACTCTTCATGCATTCATTGAGTCTCTCACTAACAAGCATGACAAGCTGATCCAAATGGGGATCATCTGATCTTCTAATGATCAAGAATTGGTTGCTGAAGAATCTAAGGCTACGAGTGGTAAAGGGAAGCAAAAGAATGAGTCTCCTAAGGAGAAAGAGCAGTTAGATCAGCCCTTGGGTTCAAGGAGAAGCAAGAAGAATGGCAAAGGAAAGACCCTTTGTTCTTACTGTGGAAGGGGCTTTCATCCAGAAAGCTCATGTATGAGAAGAACAATTGATGAAATGGTTGTTCTTCTAGATAAACATAACATCATTGTACCTAATGGCGCAAGGAAGGATGACAATAGAGAAGAAACCGAAGAACATGACAAGAGATGCCATGCACTGAAGGCTAGCTTTTCAACAACAAATTCCTTCCTCATTGATTCAGAAGCTTCCAATCATATGGTTGCATCCAAAGAATCATTCTCTTCTTTACATTCTTCTGATGGCCCTAGTATTCATATGGGTAATAATGGTCAAATTCAAACCAAAGGGAAGGGTTCTATCAAGCTTGAACATGGTGTTTGATTTTTATCATTCAAGCTAGTATTATCTTAGGATCTTTAACTGAGAGAATAACATGCACAACAATAAAACACAAGAGACAAGAGACACAAAGAATTTTCCTCGGGGAAACCATAAAGGAGAAAACCCCGTAACTTCCTCAGATATTGAATCAACACCAAAAGTTAAACCCGAAAACATAAAGATGATCTCCCGACAGCAGTAGTCTCTCTCTCTAATCCCAGCTTCTTCTCTCTCACTCATGCGCCCCAGTAAGTGAGTGTGTGTGTGATAAATAGAGAGGCTCACTCTCTATGTATATTCTTTCGTTCACTTGATGTCCACTCCATCATGTCGGCCTAACTTAACAATTAATTTACTAGAGCCAACATCTCTAGGAGAGTCTAATAACCCTAGTGCCCCACAACTTGTGGGGACTTTGCCCCTCTGACCAACAAGGAGGGTTATCCTTAACACAATGGTGGCGACTATTGCCCCAACTTACAATAACTCACCTAGGGTCGACTTCTTTAGGATAGTCTAATAACCCTAGGGCCCCGTAACTGCGGGGACTTTAACCCTTGAACAATAGGAGGGTCACCCACAATGACTTGACATGACTTGTTTACATTATAGAAACTCCTGATCGGAACATCGGGGCATGACATGACTCAATTAGATTACAAACACTTCCTGAAATAAACATTGGGGTACAATACATAAGATATACAAGTGAATACATTCCGAATTTACAGATACATCAACACATGGAAAGTTCAAAGATGTGCTTTATGTGCCCTCCTTAGCTGCAAATCTGTTATCTGTATACCAAATGACTCACACTCTCCCTCCAAAGCGAGTGATATTTGGTCCTAACTCAGTGGAGATCACAGATATCTCTATTGGGAACATCATAGCGAAGGGTGTTGCAAACCATGCCTCCAAGGCATATGAGTTCTCACACTTCCTGCCATTTTCAGAACCAGTGCACTCTCAGCCGCCACTTGAAAGGGGAGGTAAAAACATTTTATCTACTTCTTTTGCAGTTTCCTCTAGTATTACAGAACTAGTTGTATCAGTTTATGAGATTGAGATTCAGGGTGATTCGGATCTAGATCCAGTCCCTACTCCCAATCGGGAAGCTAGGAAGATGACTGGAAATCCATCTGACACACAGAGGACAAAAAATCAATTTTAGAAAGAGAACCTTGCGCTATGTCATGCAATCTCACCTCCTTCAGAGAGAGGCAACAAACTCCCTATGAGATGCTACATGGAAAGGTCTGATCAGCTACATTGCTCATAGAAGAATAGAGTGGATCATACACCTCTTCATCCAAAAAGAGGCAAAGGTTACATTCCTCCTTCCTTCCGTCATCATTTTGGGTGAAGATGGAGAAGTCTACATGCCAGGCCCCAGGATACCTATGCACAGAACATCATACATGCTGCTTTGCTACACCACATAGATGAAGGTTGCAGCAACATATTTTCAAGTTTTTTTTATCTTGAATCCTGATTCTACATGCTTAGTTAGAGGGGGGCGATTTTTCCCATCTGCTTTTTTCCCCAGTTCCTTGTATTAAGCAATTACTTTTCTTTAGCTGTAATGGGTGGCCTGTGGTCTTAATTACTAGGGACCACAAATTGTCCAAGTTAGCAGTCAGGGGGGGTGTTAGGATTATAATCTTCCCTTGTCCAATTTGGTCAATTATGTCTAAATTGGGAGCCTTTTTAGTCTATATTTAGTCACTAGCATCATTGGGTCCACATGGCCTAACTAGGTCACATGTATTAGTTCTAGAGTGTGGGAAACACTAGTTGAGGCTAACGGCCTCTGACTACATTTGCATGCATCAGTTTAGGAGCCTCCTAGACCAATCCCTACAATTTAGGAGCCACTGAGAATGCCGAAACCAACCTCCTTCAGCTGAGTTCAGTTAGTGACTAGTTAAGCCTTGTTGTTGGAATATATTATATTCCTTGGAAAGTAATAATGTCTTTGTATTATGTTGGAATTTGTCTACAATCTTATGTAAAAGAGTAATATATTTAACCCATAGTTATATGGTATTGTAGTTACTTGTGTAGAGTATTTGTCCATGGTATTGTATTAAGAGATGTTATTTTGGAGAATTATATTATCCACATGCAATATGTGAGAGTAATTCCTCCTCATTTCTTAGTATGTAATAGGGTCAAGTGAGTCTCTACATATCATGCATTCTTGATGTAGTAGTGGTACTATTGTGACACTATTGTACATCAACTATATTCTTTGGCGCATGTGTGCTTTGCTCTCTTGTAAGATTGGAGAAGACATTCTGGGGATAATAGAAGACTACCTTCCCGTGGATGTAACCGATTAGGGTTAACCACATATATCGGTCTTCTCTTGTCCTTTTCTTTTCCCGTTCTTATCTTTTATGACATGTTGTTGGTTGCTTAGATAGGTTAACTAGTTTAGCTTGACTCTACTATTCTAACATGGTATTAGAGCGGGTTTCTATGATCTAGTACCTTCTATAGTTTTCAATCAATAATGATTATCATTTGGGCATTGTCATTTTGTTGTAGATTTGCTTTCTATTTGGTAACCATTAGGCTTCTCTTTAGATCTGGGCATATTCTTGCAATTTTTTTACCCTAACCCTAACTTGTTGTGTAAGATTTTTGCAAAAATTTTTCAAGGGTTTCTTGATGTTTTTTTGTGTAGATCTACATGATTTCAGAGCTCTCCTCAAGGAGATCTTTCTTCCGATTATAAAAACAACAATTATAAAAAAGGGTCGTAACTTGGTCATTTTTTACTAGAATTTTTATTATAGCCTATTTTTGGAATTGGAAATGCCATTTTGGATCCACCCACACGAACATAACAGAAAACTAGGTATTTCTAGGCTTCCTTTCGGTAATAAAAAAGGTAGTTATACAAAATGGTCGTAACTAGGTCATTTTTTTATATTGTAACTAGGTCATTTTTTATTGGAATTGGAACATCCATTCTGGATCCACCAATGTGACCAGAACAGAAAACTAGGCATCTCTGGGCTTCCTTTCAGTAATAAAAATGACAGTTATAAAAAAGGGTCGTAACTAGGTCACTTCTTACCAGATTTTTTATTATAACCGGTTTTTGGAATTGGAATAGCCATTCTGGATCCACATACATGGCCAAAACAAAATACTGGGTTTTTCTCGGTACATTTTTTCAAAGGGTTGTAAGTAGAAGTATATCTTTCCTTTACTATGTTTTTTGCAGATTCAAATCAGTACGGTAAAGTATTTAAGTTTTATGTTATTCGTTTTTAGCATTTAGGTTTTGCTTCTAATCATGTTTATTAAGATATTATTTCTTGTTCTTGCTATATATTTGTCTTACATTTCTATATGGAAATATTGACATATTTTAAGGACATGGATCTCTTGTATTTTGCCATGATGATAGCTATAAACCATCTAATGCTTAATATTTTTTAAATATACTTAATAATTAATTTGTTCTTTTCTTTGTTTTGTTTATAAAAACAATTTTATAAGAACAATCTCATATGTGTTATCTAGTGATCATTATTTACTTTATTTATATGTTATTGCTGACCTTTGTGTAAAAGCAATTTCATTCTTTTAGTAATATCTTTATGATCGTTATATGTTCTTGCTAATTAAATTCTTAAGTAAAATCATTTTTTTTAATCTATGTGATATCATATTTTTTGACTTGTCATAAGTTATTTAATTGGAATATAGTTTCTTTTTCATGTATTGCAAAGATTGTATTAAGTTCCTGTGCTATTTGTCTCTAGCATTCCAATACGTAAGCATTGACATTTCTAGGGCATTTTGTCTCTTGCATATTTACATAGTGTTAACAAGAAGTGAACCCATAATTAAGACCATTAGTGACTTGTCATTTCATAATTTTTTTTAAGTGATATCATGAGTTGATCATAATTTGCTATATGTTGATCATATTAAACATTTTGATCTATCTATATCTCATGTCATGTTTATTTCGATAATGTTTTAGTCAATATTTATATGGCTTTGAGCAATCTCTAAATCTTGAACTATTTATCACGAGCACCTTGTTCTTGTTGCAATGAGATTTCTATTCTTATGATTGCAGAGGTTATCTTGTTCCTACTTGTCTCTAACGTTCCTATATGGAAGCATTGACATTTTGAGGGCATTAATCTCTTGCATATTAACCTCATACTAATGAGAAATGCACCTATGCTTCAGATTAGTTGCTTGATGACTAAATTTTGATATATTTAAGTGAAATCTTTGGTTCACTATTTATATGTTGTGGCTGACACTTCATGTGTAAAAGTAACTTCAATTTCCTTAATGAGCAAGTTAATCTTTTATTTGATCATATTATGTTGTCATTCCTTTATATGATGTTTGCTAACCTTTGGTATATAAGCATTTTCATTTCTGGGCAATTTTGTTTTATGATCTTTATATGCTTTAATCTTGAAAGTTCTTGTGCAGATAAGTTCTCTGTTTAGGCTTTCACCTTATTCCAGGAATAATAAAGCACCATCTTCTACTGTTAAAGTCATGATGTTCATATGTATGATATCATTTTCGATGTATAGACCATTGGGGTCTTGTTTGTTCAATGTTTGAGGTCTTCTACAGATATTTATATTGCACTATGATTGGAAGAATGTATGTTATCCGCATGTGTATTTCCCATCAAAGTTTTTTTGTACAATGTTGTGGTGTTCTTGGCCACATGTTTTGTTGTATCGACCGTTAGAAGGTATCTGTACATTGGCGTGGATGCTATATCAGAGTTCTTCAACTATCATGTATGGTTGTGATGATTCTTGTGGTGATCTGGGCATCTTGCGATTGGATTACGTCCCATGTTCTCAAAATTTTATTGTTGGGTCTTTCATCATACAACCTGGTTTGTGTGCACTTTCATGATTCAGTGAGAAGCAATTTTTCATCGTCAAATTCCATCAGCCGAAGTGTTTTTCTTTTTCAACTTTGGTTCTTCTGGAAGTTGTCATCAAGGGGGAGAAGTAATGACTCCTTCCTTCCTTAGTGTTAGTGTGGGCCCTTATCCCAGCCATTATTAAGGGGGAGTGTTGAAATATATTATATGTATTGGAAGGTAATAATGTCTTTGTATTATGTCGGAAGTTGTCTACAATCTTCTGTAAAAGAGTAATATATTTAACCCATAGTTATATGGTGGTGTATTTACTTGTGTGGAGTATTTGTCCATGGTATTGTATTAAGAGATGTTGTTTTGGAGAATTATATTATCCCACATGTAATTCCTCCTCATCTCTTAGCATATAATAGGGTCAAGTGAGTCTCTACATATCATGCATTCTTGATGTAGTAGTGGTACTATTGTGACACTATTGTACATCATCTATATTCTTTGGGGTATGTGTGCTTTTCTCTCTTGTAAGATTGGAGAAGACATTCTGGAGATAATAGAAGAGTACCTTCCCGTGGATGTAACCCATTAGGGTGAACCACGTATATCAGTGTTCTCTTGTCCTTTTCTTTTCATGTTCTTATATTTTATGACATGTTGTTGGTTGCTTAGATAGGTTAACCAGTTTAGCTTGACTATACTATTCTAACACTAGTTAGGAGTTAGTTACATTCAGTTATATCTAGTTACATTCAATTAACGCCACTCATTGATTGATTGTATGTGGGAAGGCACAATTCCTCACCTACCACATTCAGTTAGACTAGTTAACGGATTCTAACTGACTGGTGCACTGATTTAGACAACTGGAGCTAACTAGTTGGGCTTTGATAGTGATTTAGACATGTCTAATTATCCATGTAGTTAGGTAGAGTCAATCAATTCGAATTCCTCTCTCATGCATTCAAATTGACTGGTTATTAATAGCAGTGTATTGCATTGTAATTAATCATCCAATTACTTTTGATTAATGAAAGCATTACACAACTACAAACCACTTTTTGCACTATTTCATTCTTCAATTCTGAGTAAAATTGTTTGATCTATCTTGTGAGTTGTGTGTTGATCCACGAATCTATGTGCTCAATTTTATATAAGTATTTCCCAATGGAGTACAACCATTGTACTCTCAAAACAATGCTCGTGTATGGCACATCTACCACATAAAAGTCGTCGACCAATGTAAAATTCCAAAGTTGTACCTGTAACTGAGGTATCTGTTATACACTTGAATGGCACCTCTCCGTTCGAGTGCCGACATCCCTCATGTTGGCACACAAAAGGACATCTATGGATTGAGGTTTGCCCAAAACAATATAGCTTGGCTTCTTATAAAATACATTCCTTATTCATCTAGCTGGTTACTTTGCCATTTTGCTATGTTAAGTTGTATTCGCGACTCTCTATATATGCATCTCGCGGATCATTCGCGAGTGTCGGTTGTTGCAAGTCGTGGATGGATCTATTCGTGGGTTGCTCTTATAGCAACTTGCGAATCATTCGCGGGTTGTCTTTCTGGATACCCGCGAATATGTCCCTTGACATTTAAAAATAAAAACACGCGATGCCTTGAGATTAGTTAAGCATTGTTAACTTAATCACCTTAACTGTCTCAAATTCCTCAACCTTCGAAACTGCCTTATTTCATCCATATAAATATAGGCCTTGGGGAGGGTGATTGGTACATACACTTAAAGAGCAAAGTTATGCTGGTGGATTTGGTACAGAAGTCTTTGGAGCAGTGGAACTCATAATCCTTTGGCTGCAGAGGAGTCCTTGTCTCAGGCGTTGGGTTGTACTTTGAACTCTTTCATTATTGCTAATAAAGAGAATCCTTCTTCCATATGTGTCTCATGTATCTTGGTTTGATAAATGTTTATGTTTCTGCATTTCATATATGATTTATCTAACCTACTTATATATATATGAATCATCTTGTATCTGGAAGATTGACTCTTGACAGGTGAAAGAGGAGCAACCTTGAAGACTTTGGTGGTGGAGCAGAGTGGAAGAGGACTAGCAAGGATCAACCTTCGTTAATCAAGTAAGTCTTTCTCATCCTCCTATTTCCTATACTGCACTCTAGAAGTCAATTGTCTACAAGTTAATTGAGTATGTTGATAACCCCAGACCTATGGTTATAAGGTGTCCATACCTGTACAACAGAACTGGCGACTCCGCTGGGGAGCCTAGATTGCTGTAGGTTGTTTCTGTCTCCTGACCAGTCTTTGCTTGGAAGTCTGTGTGTGATCTGTTATCCTGGTTCATACTTGCCTCAGTATTTGAAAGTCTTGGGAATTCTTTCTTATTTTTGAGAAAAATCTTATACCTATTCACGAGTTGCTCTTCTGAACAGTCGCGAATACAAACTTGCATTCGCGGGTTGCTGTACGTGACAGTCGCGGATCATCCGCGGGTTGCATTTATATACAGTCGCGAATATGCTTGGAAGTAGGGATTTTTAAGTTAAAGTTTGCTTGTTCTTTTCTTTGAGTAATCCCTGTTTCTAAGTTGACTTTCTTTATGAATGTTGTGTAGCTTGTTTGAATACCTAGGGTGATCACACTTTGTGCTTTTTTGAAAGCCCTTGAGTCTCTTTTGCTTGGATTATTTATTGCTTGCATGCTGAAGTATTTTGGCCTGTTTGGGTTGCAGGTTAAAGTGTCTCTGTCCAGATCAGTGATCAGGGTCTTGGGCTCTGTTTTTTCCAGTCTGTCTTCTAACAGTGGCTGGTTGTCACTTGCCTTCATAAGTCTACAGTGATTTTTGTCATTGTTTGCACCCAAGCTAGGGTTCCTATCCTTCCTTTGTTGGTTGTATTTTGGTTCATTTAGCATGTTTGCTTCAGTTTGTGGCTTTTATACAGTTTATAAGATTCAAGTTTACTCAAGTATAGTGCATTGTAGATGCATAGTAGAATTTTGAGTATTTTTAAAAGCAAAAAGAAAACATTGTTAAGCTTTTTCATTTTGTTTTTGCATAAGTAGTGTTTATTTCGATTTAAAAATATTATCTCAAAAACTACAAAAACATAGGCTTGGTTTCTTTCATCGTTGCATTCAGTTCATCAATACATATTTGCAAAAAGAAAAGAAGTTTGCTTATTATAATGGTAATTTTGCTTTGAATACACCTTTATTTTCATTTATTTCTTATTTTTAGTCAAAAACACCATAAAGTATATCACTCCATTTCCTCTTGAGTAAGAAACAACCCTTTAAAATAAACACATAATTTAAAATTTACTAGTAAGTTTTGTTTTTTAGGGACCTTTCACCTACTAGCTTAGGCTAGACTTGTGGGCTAGGAAGTGTAAACTTCCCACAAGTTATAAAACTCATACGTAGTGGACCTTTCTTTAGGGAAATCCTTGACTCTATCACTGTATCTGGGAAGCTCCTCTCAAACGGGAGTTAAGCAGGAGGCCGTGTGGAGGCTTGGACAGAGGAGATAACCCTCCGAATCCTTGTCAAAGCGTAACTCAGGACTTTTGCGCATCTGGGGATTCTGTCCTAGACAGAGTTTCGGGCTCAGCTACCCTGCCCATGCGTACGATTCCGGCTTGCGACTGTCCCCCCAGACTGTTGGTATAGCCAAGGTAGCCTTTAGTCTCTTGTCTCTTAGGGTTCATACCTAGGTAAATCAGAAGGCTATTTCTGGTTCACCTTGAACGGGCTTGGAAGGTAACCCTTGTTGAAAGTGTAGGAGGGCGGTGGGTGATTCCTCCGCTTGTGCCTAAGAACCACTTCAAGGACGCCAAGTAATCGTTCATCAGCTTTCTTTGGGAAAGTATATCTTTTACCCTGGTTTGATTGCTTGAGACTTTAGGATTTTTTAGTTTATGCTCTTTGGTTTTGCCTGTGTTTAGTTGGCCTTAGGGTGTGATTTGTCAAATTTTTAATTCTGGAGGACCAACCTGTTAGAAGGTCAAGAAGGTTGAGAAACCTTCCTCCTATCACCACATTGGAGCCTCCACCTTTACCCCAAAGGCGAAGATTAGACACTGATGGTTCATTTGAACCAGTAGGGATAAGTGAAGTTCTTGGTGAACCAGAACTGATAGCTAACCGCTTTGATTTTGACATAGTTGAGATAGAAGAATTGCAGACTGACGAGTTTGCAAGAAACTTTAACACTCCCTTGACTGATTTAAACAATCCTGTGATCGTTTAGGTTAGACCGTTTGATTCGCCAGTGTTACATGTCCCTGTGGGTAGGATCATGTCTTCTACGGAAGAAAGTCCTTTTGTGTTCACCTCAACCCTTCTGGTTGAAGGGGTACTACCTCCCCCGGTAAGTGCCCCTAGATCTAGTCTACCTTCTACACCTTTGACTCCAGCGAGCCGGGTGGTTCAACCACTGGTTCACTCAAACATAGTAGGTACTTCTGGTGACATGGTTACTGGGATTCCCAGTACACCTACCATTCCTTCTTCCTTTCCTTATACTACCCAGAGTGGTCCGGTAGGATCCTCGGCCTTTGTCTAAGGATTTCCTTGGAATGGGGGGCACATTCCCCCATCCATTCCATACGTAGGTCCACCTCCTTCCTATGTAGGAGTGCAGTTTGGGAACAACACCTCTTATGGGAAAAGTTTCCAAACTCCTATTTCGGTCGCATACACGAGCTCTCCCTTTCGTTGTTTAGTGGAGGGATACCTGTTACTGTCTTTCAGACCCCTGCTTCTATGGGGATGGCCTGAACTTCTTACACCGCACCTCCCACACACAATCCTGTGGCTTACGGATGGAATCCGTTTCAAAGCAACCTTCCCACTTCGCAACCGGCGGTAGGGGGCAACCCCACTTTTACCCATGGGCATTCGGGGGCAGGTCCCTCTAATCCCCAAGCTGGCACATTTAGTACCCCGGTTCGACCCAAACTTCCTTTCCTGGCAACCTTAAACTTGCTCGATTTGTCAAAATTGATGAATGACCCGATGAGGCATGACCCCTTGTGGCCACCTGTTCCCACCAAATTGCCCTCGGACATCCCTAAGTTCGAAGGTAAAGCTGGTGAAGATCCTGGGGCTCATGCCACCACTTTTCATTTATGGTGTTCTTCAAATTCACTGAATGAATATTCAGTGAGGTTGAGGCTGTTCCAGAGAACCCTAACAGGTACGGCGGCAAAATGGTATATTGAATTGCCCTCTGCTACTTTCACTAGTTTTTGGGACTTGGCTAGTGCATTCCTTAGCCACTTTCAGCTTTCGGTCCGATATGATTTCGGAACGGACTTGTTGTCTACTTTTAGACAAAACAAGGCTACCCACATCTCGGATCATATCCAAGAGTGGAGGAGGCGAAAGAGCCTTATCAAAGCCACTATCCCTCCTGAGTTCCTTTTAGAGTGGTTCCTTAAATCACTGTTGCCATACATATCTAAGGACGTATCCACCTCAGGAGTGACAAATGAAGAAGAAGCCATACTCAGGGCCCAGCAGCTGGATTTGATTTATTCACAATCTGGGATCTTATATGAGATCATCCTTGAGGCATCGAGGCCTTCGCACGAGGCGGAGAAGCCTAAGCCTGGACTCCATGCCAATGGTGTGGTTGGATACGTCAACTCTCCCACCATAGAGTCTTTGACAAAACAACTTCATCAGTTGTCTGTCAAACAGTCTACAACGGAGGCAGCAAAGGCTGCCCCCTCCCCCCAGAGTGCAAATGTTTTTGTACAAACCTCTCAGAAGGGCAATCAGCAGCCCAGTGGGAAGAAAAAGAAAGGTGAAAAGGGAGAGGGAAACCAAAACAAGCAAAAGCCCGTGAACAATGCTGATGGGGGCAAGAAAGAAAAGAAGAAGGTCAAGTTCCCTTGTAAGTTGTGCCAAGAGGACCACCTTACTCACCTTTGTCCCCTTATGGATCAAGCCCAGAAGCTGCTTAAAGCTCAACAACCGGCTGTCCTCAAGGATCCTTTTCCCCAAGGACAGAACTCTACTTCAGCTTCTGACGTAGCAGGGGGCACTCAAACTGCCCTTGACCCAAACTATATCAACATGGTTAGATCTTCAACTTTGTTGCAGACAAGGAACAAAAACTATGAAAAAGAGACTCCTGAGAAGGGTAAAGCTATAGGTGAACCTTCCAACCCTCTCACAATAGAGAAACCTGCTGAAATTATGCCAAAGATACCCAAAGGCGTCTTTAAGAAGACTTTGCATAACCCTAATGCTAGGGTTGCTTCAAACTACTCTGTGGTTGAAGACTTAGCTCAAAACCCGTGTGCAATGTCAGCTTTGGAGGTGCTACAGAGTTGTCCCGCTCAGCGGGATGCCCTCTTAGCAACTTTAGGTAGCATGGACTCTTCGAGTCTCATGGCGAGATTTCATTTATCCGATGTTAAAATTCGCCTGCCTTACCATGTAGCCCTATCAATAGATGTCGTCCATGGTGGTAAGACCATTGGAAGGGCAGTTGTTGATGAGGGGGCCTCTACATGTGTTATGTCCTTGACCTGTTGGAAAGCTCTTGGATCCCCAGAGCTGGTCCCATCAAACACTTTACTTACTGCTTTTGATGGAAGATCATTCTGTCCGCATAGTATCCTGCCGGCTTTTGAGATTAAGTTGGCAGGCAAAGCAGTGTCTGTTGAAGTAGAAGTGATTGATGCTCCTTTGGACTACAATTTGCTTCTGGGAAGGAATTGGACTTATGTGATGTCCGCTATTGCATCGGCCATTTTTCGTGTTGTGGTTTTTCCACATGAGGGCAAGTTGGTTACTATTAACCAACTTGATTTTACCCGAAAAGGTCGTTTAGAGTTTAATGAGTCCACTGTGCCATTGGTTGATCACGTCAAACCTGCTGCATAGAGCTTGGGGGCTAGAATGTACGCATCGTTGATGGGCACATTTGATCTTCCAACCCCAGTTAACTATATCGGTTCTACTAGTGTGGGGAAGTCTATCGCTACGGTTGCCGATATGACTGATACTTGGGTCCTCCCAACTCCCCATGAACCAGAAGTGCCCTTATCGGCAGTGGAGGTATCTTATCAAGCTATCACTCAAGCCACTGTGGATCCCATCCCAGATCCTTTAACAGTCTCAGATGATCTGGAAGAAGTCTATTTGCCAGCATGGGCGGAAAACTCTTCGCATTCTATAGATTGCTTAGACACGGTTTTACCTTCCAATGAAGCTATTCTGGAAGCCATGAGTGGATGTGATAAGATTTGTGAGGATCTTCATCATCGATCCTATTTTCTCCCAGAACAAAGCATAATAGAAAACCAAGATTTTCACGTGAGACTGTCAGAAGATGTCGATACACCTATCAATCCCTTGCCTAGGGAAGGAATCTTTGCCGAGGGGAATATGGAAAACATTTCCGCCACTATACCTATCAACATCTTTGTGAACCCTGATATCATGGAAAACATCTATATAGGTGCAAACTGCTCTCCTGAGGAGATTGCTATCTATACTGCCCTTTTTAAGGAATTCTGCGATGTCTTTGCCTAGTCATATGAGGAGATGCCAGGCATAGATCCATCAATTGTTGAACATGAAATCCGAACCTATCCTGATGCCAAGCAAGTTCGACAAAAATTAAGACCCGTGAACCCGCGTAAAGCGACGGCTCTGAAGGCAGAAGTTGAAAAGCTGTTGAAAGCTGGTTTCATATATCCCATAGCTTTGACTGAATGGGTGTCCAACCCTGTTCCTGTAGATAAAAAGCAAGGGACTATTCGTGTTTGTACAGACTTTAGAGACCTCAATAAAGCCTGTCCTAAGGACAACTACCCCACACCATTTATACACTAGATCATAGATGCATGTGTGGGAAGTGAGGTGTTTTCGTTTATGGATGGTTTCTCTGGCTACAATCAAATCCAAATTAAATTGGAAGACCAACATAAAACTGCTTTCATTTGTCCATGGGGTACATTCGCATATAAGAAAATGCCCTTTGGATTGAAAAATGCTGGGGCAACCTTTCAACGGGCTATGAACTTTGCTTTTCATGACATTAAAGCCATTGTTGAACCATACCTTGATGATCTGCCTGCTCATTCTTGTAAGAGGATCCAACATCCAGATAATTTACGGTTGATTTTTGAGAGATGCAGATATTATAAAATTTGCTTGAATCCCCACAAGTGTGTATTCTGCGTCGAGTCAGGAAGATTACTTGGGTTCATTGTTTCTAGTAGAGGCATCCAGGTGGATCCATTGAAAGTTGAGGCCATTGTAAATCTGCCTCCTCCTCGTTCCCTCAGGCAACTTCAAAGCCTGCAAGGAAAGTCTAACTTTCTTCGACGATTTATTGTTAATTATGCCAAGATCACTAAAGGTTTCATGCGCCTACTCAAACAGGACACTCCATTTGTATGGGATGAAATCGCACAACTTACGTTCGAGGCATTGAAAAAAGCTTTGTTGTCGGCACTCTTATTACGCCCACCAGATTATTCTAGGGATTTTATATTGTATCTGGCCGCGTCGGAGTCGACCATTGGGGTAGTACTAGTCCAGGAGGACGATAAGCTTGTTGAGCATGTCGTTTATTACCTTAGCCGTGCTTTGGTTGGACCTGAGCTTAGATACTCCCACGTCGAGAAGTTAGCCTTAGCAGCTGTTTATGCTGTGCAGAGGTTGCGTCACTACATTTTACTGAGGACCACCACAGTAGTGGCGGATGTGAATCCTTTCCAATATGTTTTATCCCAACGCATTGTTGGGGGGAAATTTAACAAATGGATAGTCATTCTCCAAGAGTTTGACTTGGTTTTCCAATCCACTAAGTCTAAGAAGTCCTTAGTTTTTGCTGAGCTTATAGTAGAATTTCCTACCGAAGAAGATGTAGTGATTGAAGATGACTCATTCCCAGATGAGCACATCTTCCTAATATCCACCTCTGATCCTTGGTACGGAGATATTCTTATATATCTCCAGACTTTGAAGTATCCTGTAGCTTCCTCTAGAGAGGAACGACGTAAGTTATGCCTTCATGCCAAGAACTACCTCATTATAGGAGATAAATTATATCGACAAGGGGTAGATTCTGTGTTGCGTTGTTGCCTTACTCATGAGGAAGTAGAGATTGTCCTAAATTATTCCTACAGCGGAGCATGTGGGGGTCATTTATCTGGTTAGCAACGGCCCAGAAAATATTGCGTGCCGGTTATTTCTGGCCCACGATCTTTAAAGATTGTGTGGAAGCAGTGAAGCGCTATCATCTGTGTCAGCTTTACACCAGGAAAATGCAGTCACATCCTGCTCCGTTATTTCCCATTGTCTCGTTAGGCCCCTTTATGAAATGGGGGATAGATTACGTGACATGCAACCCAGCCTCGGCTGGGGCGCATAAATACATCATTGTTGCTGTGGACTATTTTACGAAATGGGCAGAGGCAATGCCTACTTTCAAAGCCGACGGGGAAACAACAGCTTTCTTCGTGTTTAATTAGATTATTGCAAGGTTTGGTATTCCCAAAGTGATTGTCACTGACCCGGCAGTCATTTTCAAAATAACATGATGACGGAGCTGACTACCATGCTCGGATTTAGACAAGAACATTCTTCTCCATACTATCCGCAAGCAAATGGTCAGGTTGAGGCTGTCAACAAGACTTTAAAAACTATACTTAAAAGTACAATTGATGCAGCCCGCTCTAACTGGCACATCATGTTATATCCAGCTCTTTGGGCCTACCGAACCAATGTAAAGACTGCTACGGGTTTCTCCCCTTTCCAACTTGTTCACAAGGTGGAAGCAGTTACTCCGTTTGAATGTGAAATCCCGTCTTTGCAGATAGCCATTCATGTGTTACCTGATACGACTGAGCTTGAAGAATGTCTGGTACATTTAGAACACCTTAATGAGCAACGTAGAGATGCGCTGACTGCTAATCAGGCTCATAAAAATAGGGTCAAAGCTCAATATGATAAATCGGTCAAACCTAGGGTTTTCTCTGAGGGGGAACTTGTCTTGCTTTGGGACCAAGATAAAGAACCTCTGGGGGCAGGAAAATTCAAGGCTATGTGGTTAGGACCCTATGTCGTGTCGAAAGTATTGAGTAAAGGTGCATATGAGTTAGTAGATTTTGATGGGAATAAGCTGCCTGAGCCTAGAAATGGGCTCTACCTGAAGAAGTACTACGCTTAGGCTTAGCACTTTTTCTTGTATTTTTAGTGTATGTATTTTTATGTACATTAGGTTGTCAGTTTTGTTTTTTATACTATTTTCTGGTTGTTGCAGATGTCTTCCGAACGGTATATAGGGTTCGCTGATGGTGCCAGCCGTCATACTTGTGACCTAGCTTCGGCAGCATGGGTTATCTATTCTCCCTCAGGACAGCTTGTTGCCGCGGGAGGCGCTTGTCTAGGTCCTGCTTCTAATAATGTTGCTGAGTATAGGGCTGTAATTGAGCTCCTATGGGATGCTTTATCACGTGGCATCACCCAGCTTGAGGTCCGTTTGGATTCTCAGTTGGTAGTTTCCCAGCTCAATCGAGCTTATCAGGTACGAAATCCTATCTTATTACGTCAGTTCATGCAAATTCATTTATTGGAAAGACATTTTGAAGTTATTACTTTCAATCATATTCCATGAAACCAAAATTCATTGACTGATGCATATGCTAATTACATTTTGGATTGGCATCTCACACACATTTTATAAAAATATACAGCAAACATATAAGAAACACTTGTAAATAAACTGACAACAAACACTAATATATATATATGTAAAATATCTGTTCATAGGTAGGTCAAGTCTGATCCTCAGATCCCGTTATGTACAAAATGTTCAAAAGTGTGGATCGTAGTCCATCAAAATGCCCTAGAACTAAGCTTGGCCGCCCTGGCCACTAGGACCTCCTTGGTCCCCATGGTCCCTCTGTGCTCTAGCTTCCTCAGCCTCTTCGGCTTCGGCAGCCTCCACCACATCTATGTATATGAGCACTGCTCTAGCCACTCGTCTGAAAAGACGCAGCCAAATCGGTGGAACCCCCACAACAAAATCCTGCATGGCTGTAGGGATATGCTCAATCCGTATTGTAGGCACTCGTTGGGTCAGCCTGGCCAGCTTTCCCTCTAGTACCCTGATCAATCCTGGGTCTTCCCCTACAACCGGACGAATGAACATGCGAGGGTGCCTTTCAGGGAGGACCGGTCCAATATCTACATTTTGACACATGGATAGGGTTAATACTTGTACATATGTATATATCTATCATTGAAAAATTTATAAAAATTTGAAAATGATAAAAATTAAAAAATTACTTACCTAGCTTGCCCTATGCTCCTCCTGGAGGGAGGACAAGGTCAGGGTCACCTCGGAAGTCTAACCCGGCATATGGAAACTGCTCCAATGTCGGCAGCTGTCGTTCCCACCATGTGTAGAATTCATCATCACAAACACTGTGTACTATGTCCCCTCCTCCTTGACAAAGGAAGATGTCTCCCCACTGGCTCAGCCTTGGCTGATGTGGAGATCTGACCTGTAGCGGTATGGCAGGGCTCATGGCTGGTACTCTCTCGAAGAAGAACGCTACTAATATGCTTGCATAGCCAAAATTTTTGCGTTTTCCTCTCTTGCAGTCGGATAGTTGCTTCCTCATGATGGGGGCAACTCCCGAGCACCAATCATAGAGAGCACCTCTAAAACAGTCAACTGCCACTCTCATTTGGTTCCTTGTGGCCATATGTAAACTTGTTGATCTTTCAAGTCTCACAATGGTACTAGCTAATACCTGGAGAGTAAAATCTTGGATATCTGCTATTAGAACGTTGGTTCCCCTCTTCTGAGTACCCAGTGTACAGAATATGTCTACATAGTTTTGGACACTTAAGGGGTCACCACCCCTACCAGTGCCCTCCAAGTTCACTAGTGCTCCCCGTCGTGACAATCCGGTAATGAAATATATGTCTTCCACGGTAAGCTCTAAGGTTTCACCTTGTAGATTGAACATCCCCATCTCATGATCCCAATAATTGACCATGAACTCAAGTATGCGAACATTGGCCCGCATGGGTGATGTACAAAAGAATTTCAGCAGCCCACTGGTCCTCAATGCCTGTATGGTGGGTGCACTTTGGAGCACTGCGTGGTCCATTATTTCGTGCTCCCTTTCCCTCCATTCCAGAACCATATTTTACCTAGAAAATACACACAATTTGATTCAGTATTTCATAATCAAAAGTTAAAAATCTTGCATATTTTTAAGTAGATGCCCACTGCACAGTATTCGCGACTGTCTATTTAGGCAGGTCGCGGATCATTCGCGGCTATCTAGTTAGGCAACCCACGAATATAACACGTATTCGCGAGTTTCCCTCTTAACAACTCGCGAATGCGTACTGCTACAATTTCGGGCGCTTATAAATATTGAATTCAACATTAAACCTAACATTTGCTTGGATCAATTTGATGAGCTTAGGGTGTAGGCTTACCTGAAGCTGGCGGATTTCATTTTCGTCGATCCAATTGTCCACAGTGATTGATCAAAGGTAGAGGGTAAATCTTCCTTTTTATGGCCCAAAAGTTCAAATGGTGAGTTTGTTTTAATTTTCAACCTATTTATAAAAATTATATTTCATAAAGTGGGTCTTTTTATATAGTTTGAAATGTCAATCAACTAATACCATACTTTTTGTGTCTTGGAACAGGTTTATCACTTTTTCCAAAGTGTTGTTGCTCCCATCGGGTGGTTTTGTTCTTTCCAACACATGTTGGCATCTTTTCACTCCACGTTAACCTTAGCATTCAACATTTTGCCAGGGACTATGGTATTCTAAACCATTAGTCCCTTGTCTTTACCATTGTTCTTCCGTGGCTAGGACCCTTATTTCATGAGTATCCTCTTTATATGCCCTTGTCATCCTTTGGTACTCATGACGCCACTGTTTCAGGCCCAGGGGTATCCTCTTAGCTATTTTTCACGCCAAATAGAGCTTCTCTTGAATCTCTTTTTACAAGCTATCCCTTTATAGGACTCCCTGACCTTATGGAGTTTTCTTTAGGCCCAGGTCCGACTCCTTCAAAACAGACTTGACTGCTGAGTTATCTCGTCTGTTCAAGCTCGTTAAGAATATGTGAACGGGCATCCGCATTGGTGGTAGGTTATCTCTTTCTCGGACCATGCAGAATAATACGAGAAAGGATCACTCTCTTTTCTTTTTGAATTGAGAAGAGTATTCTCAGGTATAGGTTTATCACTTTTCCAGACCTGAGGGACTAAATTTATGGAAAAGGAACACCCGGTTTGAGCTTAATTTTCTCTTTTTCGTGCTCTGGACCCAAACATGAAAAAGATTTCAAGTGTACTTTGTGTCTTTGTCATGCTCATTAAACACTCAAGAACAAAGCAACGAGTTTATTGTTGTAAGTCCCATTTCTCGTAACCAAATGGATCTTTTCGAGTGATCTTGCTTTCCTTCACACTCGTAAAACTCAAGCTATTTTATGATGTTTTGGAAGGAGCATTGGGTAGGTGGTAATTTAACCTTTTTTGGACCTTCCTAACTAAGTACGAAAAAGGTTCACCTTTTCTTCTTCAGAAGTTAAGAGAGTTCTTCTGTGGTTTTTTTTATACTTTTTCGGCCTCAGGAGACTAAATTGGACGAAAAAGGACCCCCTTGGAGTCTTCTTTGAAGTTTTCAGACTCTCTAAATGTGAAAACACCAACTGAGCATGTACTAGTTCGGGCTCATTAAATCCACGAATCGGTGACACTATCAAGCATTATTTTCCCATCTCTTCAAGCTTGTTAAAAATGAAGAGGGAGCCGAGTTTACTTTCCTGGACTCGTTAAAATTTAACAGGGAAGGTAAGGAAGAAGTTTTCTCTTGTTTTCAGTAATGGCAGCATGTCATCCTTGAACATAGCACTCTTTGTTTTCCGATATCCATGTTTCAGTGTCCACTTTTGTTTAGCTATCACTTTGAGTTTCTTACTCCTCCTCTTGTCCATTATACCTGGGGAATCTAATCATGTCTCCTTCATGACAGATAAGTCTAGTTGTCCTATCTATAAGTTATATGCTACCTTGGGTCATCTCTGTGTTGTGCTCACCGTTCAACGACTCTACCCAATGTCTGATCTATCGCCTAATCCCATCATTGTTATATCTGTTATCTATTTGTGCTTCTTTTCTTTTTGCCCAATTCCTAGTCACTCTTGTGATCCGTTGGAGGATCTGTGGCCTTCCTTATCACAACATGGTTTCGTTTCAGTACTTCCTGATGACGAAGACCTAGAGTTTTGACGATCGTACCTCAGGATTCACTTTCATCATTGGTGGATTCCTTTGCTTCAGTTGTCAATTATCATTTATTGGTTGACAAACTGTTGAATCCTCTCCATGTTCGAATTCAGCTTACCCTTATTCACATGGCTTGGATTGTACTGGTTCTTTAGGATCCTTTATGAAGACCTTAGTTCCTCACTAATGGACTAAGTTGCGCAAGACTATGTTCTTTTCCTATCGACAGCTTCCGGATCTTTGAAGACTCATCATTATTGTATATTGTGGCTTCAATCCACCTTTGTAATATACGTGGTTTTATACCCGTATCATATGATGTACTCAAATATTGTAAAGGAGCTAGTGTTCCAGTAAATTGAACATAGCATCCTCAGATGTAATTTTGTATATGACATTACTATGTATTTGTTTCAGGTACTCTCTCTGCTCCATTGGATTTCTGAGTTCTCCAAAGATAAACATTATAATGTATTTCGGCCATCGCTTCCTTCTGACCTCACACATTAGGGGGAATCTGTTATACACTTGAATGGCACCTCTCCGTCCGAGTGCCGACATCCCTCATGTTGGCACACAAAAGGACATCTATGGATTGAGGTTTGCCCAAAACACTATAGCTTGGCTTCTTATAAAATACATTCCTCATTCATCTAGCTGGTTACTTTGCCATTTTGCTATGTTAAGTTGTATTCGCGACTCTCTATATATGCATCTCGCGGATCATTCACGAGTGTCGGTTGTTGCAAGTTGCGGATGGATCTATTCATGGGTTGCTCTTATAGCAACTCGCGAATCATTCGCGGGTTGTCTTTCTGGATACCCACGAATATGTCCCTTGACATTTAAAAAGAAAACATGTGATGCCTTGAGATTAGTTAAGCATTGTTAACTTCCTCAACCTTCGAAAATGCTAGTGGATTTGGTACAGAAGTCTTTGGAGCAGTGGAACTCAGAATCCTTTGGCTGCAGAGGAGTCCTTGTCTCAGGCGTTGGGTTGTACTCTGAACTCTTTCATTATTGCTAACAAAGAGAATCCTTCTTCCATATGTGTCTCATGTATCTTGGTTTGATAAATGTTTATGTTTCTGCATTTCATATATGATTTATCTAACCTGCTTATATATATATGAATCATCTTGTATCTGTAAGATTGACACTTGACAGGTGAAAGAGGAGCAACCTTGAAGACTTTAGAGGTGGAGCAGAGCGGAAGAGGACTAGCAAGGATCAACCTTTGTTAATCAAGTAAGTCTTTCTCATCCTCCTATTTCCTATACTGCACTCTAGAAGTCAATTGTCTGCAAGTTAATTGAGTATGTTGATAACCCCAGGCCTATGGTTATAAGGTGTCCATACCTGTACAACAGTATCATTTGTGTGCATTTCAACTTGTGATTGCCAGCCATGACAACGATAAAGCCCTCAAAATCCTCAGTGCGAAATATTTTCCTCTCTACCCACGAGGCATCTATAAAGTTGTGGGTGATACCATCAATCGAAGCAATGGCACGTTGTCCCTAGATACATCTCCTGATCCTGATAGCATGGAAGGTGGGGACTCTTGTGAGGGTGGAAATAGTTTCCCTCTATGGAAATTATTCCAATTCTGTACTATGTAGTTCTCCATCCGGTTTTTGTTCCAATTCATCTTCCTCACTGTTATCTAGAAGTACTTCGATGATGTGTACCTTCCCTTTCCCCATACATATGTAGTCGGGTACACAATATTCTTTGCAATTGAAACATAAGTTCTTCCTTCTCAAATCTCTTCATGTGTCCTCATTCAACCATTCCTTCTATGGGATTATCTTTTCCTTGTTTTTTGGAAGATTGGTAGTTTTTTCCTTGTGTGTTTGAAAGATTGGTAGGTTTTTGTGGAGGCTTGTTTTTTGGCACACATTCTTGTAGGTCCTGAGTCCTATTGACAGCATATTGCAAAGTAATTGGCTTGTAATCCTTCATCCATCTGCAAAGTGGCTCGAATAGTGCCTCTGTAAATAGCATAATCAACCGACTCTGTGACATGTCATATACCATAACTTCAACTCTCTGGAATTCATATATGAAAGTCTCTACACTTCCTGTCTTCTTGAGCTGAGCAAGATCCATGAAATGAATCTATGGGTCCTTCTTGAGCTGAGCAAGATCCATGAAATGAATCTATGGGTCCTTCTTATCAAAGCGCTCCATGAGCCTATGTGTGAAGTCACTATATGAAGTGACAGTGTTGTGACCCAATGTCACAAGTACGTGGCACCACCACTCATGTGCCTCCCCGTCTAAATGTAAAGTATCCAAATTGATTAAATATGTCTCTGTTATGGGGTTAATTTGGTAGTAGGTGTCCAACTTATGTACCCAAATTATGGCTTAACAGCTGGATGCCCCATCAAAATTAGGAATGGTAAACCTGCCCACAATTTTCTATAATTCATAGTTCTGAGTAAAAATCCTCTTTGAAATTTCCTAGGTCGGTTCCTGCTTTTCATATTGTAGAAGTTTGAGAATGACATAGTTGAATGAAACTCATCTCCCAAATCCATGTATTTCTGTAAATAAGCCCCAAATGGTTCACTAGGTTCTGCTTGCATGACTGGTCCTGCAACGACATTCTCCAGAAAGTGAGGCATAATAGGTCTGGATGGTTTGTTTTATATCTGAGGAGTGTTTTGCATATTAGTGTATGCATGTTTTGCTACTATTGGTAGATCCTCTATCCACTGGTGAAAGAGGTAGACTGCTACGACCTTGTTCTAGCTTAAGAGCCAACCGGTTTATGGCATGCAATACTTCTTTCTTCCCTTTAGCTAGCTCATTCAATGCACTAATTAAGTTACGAAATTCCAACCAGTCTTCCTCTTCCCTTGTTCCCTTTCCTCTTTCCGAGTGTATCCATGTTGGGTCCATGCCTGAATTTGTATCCTCTAACTGAATATCTTCAAATTCCTACTCCTCGGTGTATCTAATCTTCCTCATTCTATAAGTTACAAAAGTATCTTCTTCCGAATTCATTTACTTTTCATGTTCAATCCCACAACTGGAAAGGAACATGCTTTGAGGCCTACCACACCCAACATAAGGAAGGTCCCCTTCTCTGCTACACAGTCACTCATGTGCCCCTTCCCTGCATCGCTCTTGAGGGTGGGAATAGAAAGGTCCAAACTGCTAAATCCTTAGATATGCTTTCCTTCATTGGGTTTATCAAGCAATTCCAACCCATTATCTCTCCCCCATTGCAATCCACTCTTGGATTTTTTCCAATTTGGCCATGTGAGTGTAAATCACGAAATTACATTTTCAAGCTTTCAAATATGGATTTTCTCATGAATTTTTGGGCCTCTTTCACTCTCAATTTATCCTTGGGGTTTATATTTACGGAACCCCCACTAGATTTCACTCCTCACATGAATTTATGGGTGTTTTTGGCACTTCAAAACATGGGTTCTTTCCAAGCTACGATTTCTAAAAATCTCACTGTTGGGAATGAATAGTAAGCTGGAAATTCATCTCTCCTTAATCCACAATGGAATGGGGAGGATGGGAAAACGAATTTTCCATGATTAAAATGACTTATGGGTCAACTAATTCCTACCCATACCCAACCATACGAAATTTCTGGGTTTTCCCATGCTCTATTAATTTCATGAGTTGATTTCTTAGCTACCATCTTACAACAGAAATAAATATTAGCAAGGGAGTTAAGATGGGTTCTCAAGATGACATTTGGAAACCATGGGTTAAACCACACAACCCCTCACCTCTCCCTAGTGGATACACATGTTCCCCTCATTTTAGTTGATTCCATAGCCATCTCTTGGTAATTTTATTGCATTAAAATATTTATATGCATACGCAATTTTTCAAGGCTTACTAGCACATGGCTATCAAAATATAATTTACTTTCCTTTAAGCTCGAGCATTCGCTAGCAGGGCATTGGCCTTGAGATCCACAATAGGAAGTAATACATCGCATGTATACAACATTTGCATATAAATCCAATACATTCTAAGGGTCAAAATAAGGGTATTAAATTTCCCTCGCCCTTAGATCACCATCGTCCTTAGTGTTCTCAAAACTTGAACAAAAGTGGGTGATTCCTCTTTCATGGCACCCTCCAACTCCCATGTAGCCTCATCAGAACCAAGGTGCTTCCGTTGGACCTTTACCTATCTGATGGATCAGTTCCAAAGCAATGTCACCTTCTTGTCCAGGATGCGCATAGTTTCCACTTGGAACTCTCCCTCGGTTTCCACCTATCTCACATTCCAATCAATTATGTGATTAGGATCATGTGCATACTTCTTAAGCAAAGAAAACTGGAAATTAGTATGATCTCTCATGTTAGAAGGCAATGTAATCATATATGCAATTGTCCCTATCCTATCAAGGAATTTGAATGGCCCACAATATCATGGTGCCAACTTAGCACAGCTTCCCAACTTTAGGGAACTTTTCTTTGGCTTTACTCTTAAATAAACATGATCCCCAACTTTAAATTTCTTGGGAACTCTTTTCAAATCTGCATAACTCTTTTGTTTGTCCTAGGATGCCTTTACATTCTTTCTGACATTAACAATTTCTTGTTCCATTTTCTTGAGCATTTCTAGCCCTAGTACTACCCAAAACTATCCCAATTCACTGAATTTATGCATCCTTTTCCATAGAATGCTTCAAATGGACTCATTCCCAATGATGATTGATGTCCTTTATTGTATGTGAATTCTACCAAGTGTAGGTAATCCTCCCACTTTGATGGTTTATGCATCATGTACATCCTCAACATGTATTCAAGAACTTGATTCACCCTCTCAGTTTGACAATTCGTTTGAGGACGATAAGTTGTAGTAAAATTTAGACAAGTTCCCAATTCCTGAATAACCCTTTCCAAAATTTAGATGTGAATTTTGCATCTTGATATGAAACTATTTTCTTGGGAAATCCATGCGATCTAAATATTTCCTTCATGAAAATATTCGCTATGCACTTGCTTTGTGAGTGGACTTAACTCGAACAACATGAGCTGCTTTTGAGAGCTTGTCCACCACAACCATGATTGAATCATGGTTCTTCGGCATCATTGGAAAACCTATTATAAAGTACATAGAAATTACTTCCCATTTCCATTCCGGAATGGGAAAATGCTACAATAGTCATGTTGGGTGTTGATGTTCTACCTTGACTTGTTGGCACTATTGACACCAAGCAATGTATTATGTTATGTCTTTTTTCATTCCATGCCAAAAGTATTGCTTTCTTGCTGTTGTTATTGTCTTTTGATAGAGTGGATGTCCCGATTATGGAATTTGATGAATTTCATCATTACTAACTTCTTTAAATGTACATAATTCATAATGTATAGTCTACCTTTATAAACAAGAAGATCATCTTCCCTAAGTTGATATCCTTCACACTTTTCATCTACTTTTTCCTGCTGCAATTTCTCTTTAACTTGAAGGTAAGTTTCATCGTTGTTTTGGGCTTCAAGAACTCTTGTGTTCAAAATGACTTGTATACACTTAATGTTGCTACATGAAATTTTATACTAAGGGCGTATGCAACCTTATTCTCTTTCCCTTTTACATGCTTAATTTCAAAATCAAATTCACATAGAAATTCCAACCATCTAGATTGCTTGACATTTAAGCTTGGATGATCAAACAAATACTTTAATCTCATGTGGTCTTTCCTAAGCTCGAATCTTCTTCCCAACAAGTAATCTCTCCACATCTTGAGAGCATGTACTATGATTGTTAATTTTATATCATGAGATGCATAATTCTTTTCATGCTCTTTTAATTTTCTTAACTCATAAGAAATGACAAAGCCTTCTTGCATAAGCACTCCAACTAATCCTTCAATGCAAGCATCTGTGCACACTACAACATCCTTCTTTGGATCTGCAGCCTTTAAAACAGGAGTGCTGGTAAATAACTTATTCAATTTCTGAAAGCTTTCTTCACATTTTTCAAACCATACAAACTTTACATTCTTCCTTTTGCAATGATGTAATTGGATGATCGATCTTGGAGAATCCTTCAATGAACCTTGGACCCATCAAATATCTAACATATGTAACATTCATTGGATTAGTCCACTCCATTATGGCTTCAACGTTTTCTGGATCCACCGAAATAACATGACCCAAATATTGTACCCTTCTTTGATCAAATTCACACTTACTTAGATTTGCATACAATTGGTTCTCTCTAAGAACTTGCAACCATTATTAAATGTTTCTCATGTTCTTCTTCATTCATTGAATAAACAAGAATATAATCCAAGAATACCAACACATACTTATCCAAATACATGATAAAACCATTGCTCATGAGACAAATGAATGTGGTGGGTGCATTGGTAAGACCAAATGGCACCATTGTGAACTCATAATTGAAATATCTTATTTGGAAAGTTGTCTTGTGAATGTATTCTTCCTTTATCCCCACTTAATGATACTCGGATCTCAAGTCAATTTTTGAAAACACTTTGGCTTCCTTAATTTGATCAAACAAATCTACAATTATCGGCAATGGGTACTTATTCTTGACTGACACTTTATTTAGCTTCCTGTAATCAAATCACAACCTTAAAGTCCCATCCTTCTTCTTTATAAATAACACTAGTGCTCCCCAAGGAGATACACTTGTTCTTATATACTTTTTGTCCATTAATTCATGTAGCTACATATTTAATTCTACCAATTCGAGCATGCTCATTCTATAAGGAACTTTGGACTTTTGTGTTTCCCTTGAAACAAGGTCAATTGTAAAATCAATGTCTCTTTTTGGTGGCAGACCCAACACTTTATCTAGAAACACATCTTTGAACTCTTGCAACAATGGATAATCTTCTATCTCCAAGCCTTTTTCGTCTAAATAATATGATATATGGGTTGCATAGAATTGACAACCTTTCTTGTAAAACTTTCTTAACTGTAAGGTTAAAATATTCCTTACTGAAACTTGCTTGGGAATTCCTCTTACTAATCTTTCCCTTCCTTCTTCATCGATGCATTCAAGAAAATTTTCATAGCAGTCTACCTTGGCTCTATGCTTTTCCAACCAATCCATGCCAATAAGAGCATCATAGGATCCTAATGGTAGGACATTTAAATTTACTTTTGTGAGGAGTCCATTCAACTCTATGGGGCATTCCATCACTACTTCACTCACTTTTCTTTTTGTCCATGTGGCTGATTGAACTAACCAAGATTTAGTATGCTTCACCTTTCCAAAAGAACAATTTTCACCACTTTTGGAGAAACATAACTATGAGGAGATCCTAGATCAATCAAAACATAATTATATTGCTTAGCAATCTTAACTCCAACTTCTACCACTGTTGATTGGTATCATTCTTGATGGTTATCCAATGCTGCATAAATTTGTGGAGTTTCTCTTGCCATATCCTCCACTGTAATTGTTGCTTCTATGTTATGCAAGCCTTGAGGGTTCTCTTTTCAATGAGGATAATCCTTAAGTATGTGGGTTTCTCCACATCCCCAACACTGAAGTGGTTTTTTTTTCCATTTATGTACTGCTATTGTTGGTTTAGTTCCACTACGTTCTTGTTAGCCTTGTTGGAAATTTCTTCGTGGATTTTTAAATGATGGCTCGAATCCACTTCTCCTTTGGTCAAACCTTTCCTTTTGTTTTCCTTTCCATGCTGGATGAAATTATGATTTTCATTTGATATGCTCATAACAATGCATTTCCATTCTAATGGCTTCATTAAGAGTCGATGGATTAACAAATTCAATCATATCCCTAAAATTTTGAGGTAGACTTCTAAGAAAGCATTGGATTTTTACTATTTCATCTTTGATGTAATCTACATACCTCAACAATTAGAAAAACTTGTGTACATGTTCTTCCATAAACTTTTGTCCCAACCTTAGTTCATTGAACTCTTTCCTCTTATTATCATAATACCTATCTTATAAGTATTTTTCCTTGAAATATTTCTGAAATCGCCCCCAGCTCACTCTTCTTTCCTTGATTCCTTTGACCCACATGAGGTGCTCCCAACAAATTGAAGCTCTACCATTTAGATTGTAAATGGAAATTATAGAATTTTCATTTCCTAAGTAATCATAAATTCTAAAATATTTCTTCATCCCAAGAGGCCATGCATCTGCCTCTTGGCCTATATTACTCTCTCCATCAAACGTGGGAGGCCTTGCCTTCCTAAATTATTCCTGTGGAATTTCTTTGAATTTCCTTCTTCCTCCAAACCTTCTATAAGTACGCCTTGGGATACTTCGAAAACCTTTGGAGTCACATGAACTACTAGAAGAATATCTTAATGAGGGTGTTCTATGTTTTTTACTCATAGAACTATTTCTTGGGATTGGAGTCCTCTTCCTGGAGCAACCTCTAGAGCGACTCTCTACATTTATTCCTTCTTGGCTCACATTATCTGGATTAGAAGTTGGAACCAAATTTTATTTTTTGTTGCATATCATTGAGGCTTTGAAAAAATAGAAACATTGATTTGGTTCTACTCTTCCCGAGCCTTCATCAATCTTTCATTGAAATATATCATGGTTTCAACCAAATTTTGAATGAGTGATTTGCTCCCTTCTCCCATTGGATTATGTCTTGAATTTTTTCTATTACATATTTTCTCCTAAGACATCCCCATAATGTTCATAAGGGTCCTAGGCATCATTCATGGTTATCATTTTCTTATGGAGACTATTGCTCTCTGCCTGATGCCCTCTGCTACAACTATTCAAAGCTTAACAACTGCAAACATTGTGTATCATAGAAATATTTATTAGAAAACTTAGGAATGCATGTGAAAACATAAAACAATATGATTTACTATAATTACACTCATGGAATAATTCACAGGGTTCTAATGCCTTTTTTTTTTATTTTCGCTCATTCATGTAATTCTAAAAACTGCCCTTAACTGACAAAAATTTGTTTTTGTCAAAACAAGTTCACAGACACTTTTCCATTCCAATATATGAGACATATGAATTCATCAATCATATTCTAATTGTGCATCGTTGTTCCTCTCTTAATAATGTGTCCAATTCCTATATACATGCTCCATTCCTACTTCAGATATGGAATTTACATTACTTAAAAAATGTCAATTTTACCCAATTCTGCAATTTTTCCATGATTGCAATTAGCCTCAGAGGTGAACTTCAGTTGCTAATAGAAGTAAATCTAAAGAAAAATATAAAAAAATTATACTAGTAAAAGTTAGTCCATATAAAAAGGATCACTTAAAATCTTTCATATCCCTTTTACGATCTTCTAGTCACCTTCTATAAAATTATGGGTTTGACTGCTTTTGACTTTTCCACTCGCAAATTTCCAATTTCACCCAAAATTGGCTATCTCCCAAACCAAGCATTTTTTGAAAAACTTTGTCTAATGAAAAAATTATATTTTGATTATCAGGGAAAACATCGAGTTCAATAATTTTCTTGGTTTTGACATCTAGGATCACTTTTACCTCCTTCAAGCTTTTCAAAATCCCCAAAAAGTGTTATGGAATAGTGTTTTTTGACCTTCTTTCACACCCTAGTGTCACACCCTGTGGAATTTGTTTTCAAGAGTTAACTTCATTCCTGGTTAATGTCCATGCCATAAGAATCTCATCTCAAAGCAAGCTCCCATCGAGCCTCGGGACACCAATCTTTGAAAGTGACTAATTCAAAAATCAACCAAATCGGAGCAAAATGGGATCGGGCCTTTCACTGGTGCTTTTGTGACATTTATTAATGACATCCAAACACATCATGTATCGACCGATTTTGAGTTAAACTACTCCTATTATGTCTAAAATAATTTTTGGGCTCTAAACTTTTTGTTTTTCAGACCTGACGTCCCAATCTCGTCTTTTTCCAAGCCCTTCCGATTTTTCCAATCAGAATTTGGAAATCAGAATGCACAATTGATCCATAAAATACATCTCCATCTTTTTGAATCTAACTACTATCTTCTTTACATCGAGTGTTCGAATTCGGAAGTGCAAAACAGTCTCTCCATAGAACCTTCTCGACATCGACCTCCGCAGACCTTTACATCCCCACGCGCAGCCCGCGCGAATCACTATTCTCGGTTGCACCCCACAAATGGACTCCATCGCCCCTGCAAACTTCTCTCCAAGGAAATTTTTCTCTATCGCACCCATGAATTCTTTTCCATGGACCCCGTGGACTCTTCTCATTCGTGCATGCGGAGCTTTCTTTCAGCTCCTCATAGACTTCTTCCCTATGGTACCCCGCGATCTTCTCTTCGTGATGCATATAACAGATTCTATAATTTGGCCTACCATGTATTCTTATGACATGGTCATTCAACGTCATAATCCTTTCACCTACATGGAACAGGTGGGTCCACCTCATATTTTCCTGAAATTTTCCAATTTTCATTGGTGGTACAAACTCACTAAGAAAACAATTTTCATAAAGGTTGTTATTGGAACCCCTGCTAATTAAAATTGAACAGATGGGTAGATGATTTTCCCAACAACTTTCCCAATCACTATTATCCAACCATTGATCACTATTTCCATTTCCACGACTGTCCAATTCGATTTGTTATCCAATGACATCCTCAACACTCCTATGCAATCTTATTTTTCTGCCTGTAAATTTGGATTCCATCCCAAACAGACCCACTGTTGCAACCTTCAGCTTTGATACCACTCTGTCACGACCCCTGACATCAAACCGACCATCGACAAGAACATAAACAATTATGCGGGGTGCTAAATTCCCGCTCCCCCCCCCCCCCCCCCCCCCCCCCCNTTCACACACAACATGCATATATCAGCATGTTCATCATAGGAATAATAGTAAAATCATGCATGGACATCCAAATGAATAATTCAAATTGGATAATTTTATTCAATTCCACATAAAATAATAATCATCCATAACATAAGAATTATGATTAAACATAAACAACAATAATCACTTATCTTTGGTTGAAGTTGTCCAAGAAACTGACTATGGGAGAGCAACGTTCCACCAACTGTAGGTCTATGTCCAGCCTATATTATTTCAGCAGAGAGACCACCCCCGAGCTGAGATGTGTATCCACTAAGGAGGAACTACTCAGGCTCACTCACAACAATAGGCAAAATCACTTGTACCAAACCAGCACACAACTGGATTTTTCAAGCAAGCAGGGAGGAAAGGAAGGAGATAGCTAAGCCATAAAACTCAACCACAGAGTTAAAGGCATCTCAATTTGACTTCAAACAGTCTCGACACCCACATTACCTACCACACCCAACACAAAAAAGGTCCCCTTCTCTACTACACGGTCCCTCAGGCACCCCTTCCCTCTAGTGCTCTTTAAGGTGGGCATAGAAAGGTCCAAGCTGCTAAATCCTTATAGATTCTTGCCTTCACTAGGTTTATGAAAAAATTCCAACCCTCGAGCTCTCCCCTGCTACAATCCACTCTTGGATATTTCCCAATTTGGCCACGTGACTATAAATCAGGAAACTACACTTTCATGATTCCAAATTTGGATTTTCCCATGGATTTTTGGGCTTTTTGCGCTCTCAATTTTTCCCTGGGGTATATATCTATGGATCCCCCACTAGATTTCACTCTGTGTAAATTTTTGGGAATTTTGGCACTTCAAAACATGGGTTCTTTCTAAAAATATCAATGTTGGGAATGCATAGTAAGCTAGAAATTCATCGCCAATTGTTCCACCATGGAATGGAGAGGATGGAAAACGCATTTTCCATGAGGAAAATGACTTATGGGTCAATTCATGCCCATACCCAGCCTTACAAATTTCTTGGTTTGACCATGCTCTATTAATTTCATGCGTTGATTTCTTAGCTACCTTCTTACAACATAAATAAATATCATCAAGGGAGCCAAGATGATTCCCCAAGATGACATTTGGAAACCATGGGTTAAACCCCACAATCCCTCACCTCTCCCTAGTGGATACACATGCCCCCCTCATTTTAGTTGCTTCTATAGCCAACCCTTGGTATTTTTATTGCATTACAAATATTTACATGCATATACAATTTTTATGGCATGCTACCACATCGCTATCAAAATATAAAATACTTGTCTTTAAACCCGAGCATTCACTAGCAGGGATTTGGCCTTGAGCTCCATGCTAGAAATCCATACATCGTCTATATACAACATTTATATATAAAGCCAATACATTTTAAGGGTCGAAATAGGGATATTACATGGAAGTTACATGTCCCAAAAAAGACCAAAATATTCATGTGGCTTGCCCTAATGGACAAGATGCCAACTTGGAAATATCTTAAAAACAATAAAAAACATGGGCCTAGCATATGTTATTTGTGTTGGTGAGCTAGTGAAAGTGTGTTTCATATTTTCCTTGATTTCCCTATTACCATCCAAGTATAGAAGGATTTCAATCGTTAAAATTTTTGGTATGGCGAGACTCTGTAAGAGTGTTTGAGGGTTTAACAACGCAACTTATAGGTTTATATATTTGTTTCTTTTCTTTTTTGTTGGGGAGTTGTTCAACTCACGTATGTCTCTTATTGTGCTGGCTGATGACCTCTAAAATCAACTTTAGGGCGATGTAAACATTAGCCTCATCTAAATCAACATTAGCCTCATCTTAAATTTCAGTTCATGTACTCATTTTTTGTTTCAGTTGAGGGGATATATGAATCAAATCTTAACGAACCTATTGAACCTTATATTTTTTTATGGAATGTTTCATCATTATTACAGTCTTATGAAGGTCAAGGGTGTAAAAGATATAATGTATTTTTAGAAAAGGTTGTGGTGACTTTTAATTTTTTTTTTAAAAGATCAAAATTAAAATTTCAGACAGTGAGGCTTCTACATATATATTTTCATGCATATATTTCTATAGGTGTACTGTGGCTATTTTTTTTCCTAGAGTTTCAGAAGATCAAAATTCAATCTCCACACACTAGAGCTTCTAGATATGTTTTTCATATAGGTGTGTTGTGCAAAAGCACATAAAGCATGTATTTTTTTATTTTTTTTCTATTTGAATAAAAAGTATGGTATTTTTTTACAGATAAGTTAAAAAGAAAAAAATGTTACTTGAATCCTTTAGCTTCCAAAACCTAAATTAGCTTTAAAACATAATGTTAAGAATAAAACAAATTGATTAAAATAAAGATATGTTGTATTTGTTTTGTCCTTTTACTAGATGTCATCATCCCATATTTCATAGATTGAATCAAGTTTAACTACACATGGAAATATGAACTATTATAATCCACTTCATATATGATAATATATTGTATATTGTGCATTATGATCCATTTTCTTATTCAGTGTATTTAGAAAAAAGTTTATCAGAGAGGCTTCCTTGGAAGGTACTAAGATAAACTACTTCAATTTCTCCTTCATCACCATTGGTTCTTATTCAATGACTAGTCATCTAAACATAATAATGTCCTCTAAAGAAAACATTACTTTCTCAACTGGTAGGAATTCATGCTCATCATATGAAGGAAACCTACACTTTGAACTTACCATTTGTTGGAAACACGTTAAAAGTATTTTCTATTTACCACATCCTATCCTAATTTGACATGAGCATACTTCCAATTGCCAAGAATTTCCCAAAAGGCATCAATTTGTTATTTCCACCACTATTCGAATGAGTTTGCTTTCTACAATGTTACCTTGTTGCTAAGATTGAGTAAATCCATGGAATGTTATAAATCTTGCAACATTTTTTAAAGCAATCTTTGGATTACATTTAATTTGTCATGAATCTCAAGGGCGCAAGCTTTTAGTGTTCCTTTTTTTCTATTTTGGTTTGTTGAGCAAATATTGCACATGGGATGTATTGGCAGCCTCTGCAGAGGCATTCATTGTTGAAGTTGTTGCCATTGGATCTTTACATGTATTATATCATATTATAGTCTTTGTAGTAACCATTATCTTTGAGTTTGCATCAATCATTTTATTCTTGTGAGTTTGCTTCACAATTTTCAATGTTTTCTTATTATAATAAAAAATATTTCCCACGAAGCATAGAATAGACGGTAAATGGGTGTATTGTTAAGGAACTCTTTGCATAAGGTCATCGGTTTGAAATTCCATGAGTACGAACCTTAAAAAAAGGAAAAAATCTTATAGACTCACATTTGGTTCCTCAATTTCACATGAATACCCTATTTTCATACTATTGGAATGTATAGGGTTAATATTACGTGTGTAATGGTGTCTACTGTGATGTCATAAGATGTTATGATGTCTTATCTAGAAAATAAAGGCATACTTCTATTTATCTTATGTAATAGGAGTTATCCCACATGTATCATGGATAAATATTCTCCTATTATCATTCATTATATAAGGAGGTGGAAAACCATTTAATTATGGGATGTTATTATTACATGACTCTAGTGGGTATGTACTGATTTCCAAGATCTGAACCAAACTTGTCCCAAATGGAATTTTCCTATCCCTTTTATTGACCAAATCATCTACCCATGTGTCGGCCATGAAGTGCTTTCCTTCATTTATGGGTTATTAGGGGACCGGGGTACAATTGGATTGAGATACACCAGCAGGATCAATATAAGACAACTTTCATCACACCACACTTTTGCATATAACATTGTTCCCTTTGGACTCAAGAATGCTTGAGCTACTTTCTAGTGCACCATGTAGTATGTGTTCCATGATCTGGTTAATGTCATCTTGGACTATATCAACAAACTCACAACTTACTCTAACAAAAGGTCACAACATAGACCTCTGTGTCATAATCTTGCGATGACAGCAATACAACATCCTCTTGAATCCCCTAAAGTGTGTTTGGTCTGTTATGTTTGGGTTCCTCTTGGGATTCATTGTCTTTAAGCAAGCAAGGGATCACCGTTGATCTGTTCAAATTCCAAGCCAGCATTGAAATCCCTCCCCCATGAAATTTACGCCAATTACAGAGTCTTAGTTTGTTGTTAATTATGCCACACACGTCCATGGGTTCTTACGTCTCTTACACCAAGACATCAAGTTCTAATGGGATGACCAAGCCCAAAACTCTTTTGATGCATGAAAACAGGTGGTCACATCCATTCCTTTTTATATAATAGAGGTCAACGAGACCCTTTTGGGTATGTTGAGTATTATGTTGAATGCTATTGTAAAGCTAAGATAATCTTATGTGGAGGGTGTTCCCATGAATACAGGTAACACTTTTTGACAAGAGGAGAGCGTGGATATGGTAAAAAACGAGCTCGATCAAACTCATTTTAATCCCTCAATCAAGCTCTTGAAATCTTGATTGAGGGATTAACAAAGCTTGATCGAGCTATTTTTAGCCTCTCAGTCAAGCGTTTTTTCTAGAAAAAAATTGAAACAAAAAATCCCATGAATATTTCGAGGTTTTGGTATTGAGGAGCTCAAATGACCTCCAAATCTCAATCAAGCTCGATCGATCTTTTTTAGCTATTATAAAAATGAAAAGAAACAACTGGCATATTATTTCTCCACAATTGTTGCACAAAATATTGAACAAGGAGTGCACAAGAGCTCTAATGAGGGTTGCAAAGATAAACTGAGGACCATCTTATCACCACCAATTTCCCCCCCTTCCATGTTACCATGACCTCCACACACAGAGGCAGGCAATTCAAAACCCCTAAAAATCAATTGTATGGGTTGATTGAAATTGTTTTTTTGTTTTTTTAATAAAAAATGTGTAAAATTATTTGAAAACCCTCAAAATTCTATGCATTGATTCACATTGTTTTTTTTATATTAATTTTAATAGAAATTTTGTAAAGTTAGTTATTTTCATTAGTTATGTTTTTGTAATTTAGATTTAAATTTAGTTTATTCAAATAAATATAAATATATATATATATATATATCAAAATTGTCAATTTTATTACTATATATAAATAATCTAATTTTGTTTACATTAATTAAATATTTATTATGATTTTTTTTAGTTTAATGATTTATTTATGGTGTTGCTTTATTTTATTATTGATATACATATTTATCATGTGGAATACTACTTTACTCTAGTTATATATTAATTATGACATGACTATTTTAACTTAATGATTTATATATTTTGTTGTGAGTTTAGGTTTATAGATATAGTTTTGATACAACCCAAACTTAATTAAAAATAAATTATTAGTATTGCTAGTGGGGGGATTTTTGTCTAGAGATCCAAGATTTACAAGAAAAATACTAAATTAGATATGTCAAGTTGATTTTGATTATTATTGTACTTGCAATCCTAATTATAGTATCCAAGCTCTATAAATGTCTTAGCCATAAGTGTTTTCCAACTTGCAAACTAGGGATTTCTTTTTGTATGATAACCTCTAGTTGCAACCTAAAAGGATTTTATTCTTTGATTCAGTTGACCTTGTCCTCTTTAGTGTTTCATCATTGTAGCCCTTAACCAGATATCCAATTTGGAATGACTATGAGGTGACAAATATTTTGACTAGTTGGTGTAAAACATTGAAGGCCATGGTAAGAGCACCCCTTGAATGTCATTAATATTGGAAAGGGAGGCTCCAAGCACTGGACCAATATTGAGATAACCATGTAATATTTATGAGGAGCGAACTGCATCACCACATAATTGGTAGAGAGGGGTTTCACCATGGTAGTAATTGAGGACTAAAAGCAATAGGTGTGATTATCCTTAAAGAGCATGGATGATTTCACATGAGGGCCATATTGGGTGAATCATTCATGCTAGCCAATATCAAGTATATCCGATAAGGAGGAGTGACATCCTAGAACACTTGATAACGAATGTAGGGGATTATAGAAAAGGGTGGTAGGAAAGCTTTTTGATGCAAATAAGGATTTAATGTTTTCAATCATCGTATTCCTCCTCCTCATCATATGTATCATCATCACAACAATAATGACATGGATACATCATTATCATTGAAACATAGCCATCATCATCACCATCCTTGTCATCTTCATCATCATCTTCATTACGGTCACCATAACCATCATCACCATCATGATCAACATTATCATATCATCATGATCATCTTCATCCTCATGACAACATTATCATGTATTGACACCATCACCATCCTCATCATCGTTGTCACCATCATCAAAACATCATCATCATTTGCATTCTTGTCATTGTATTCAAAGGATGACATATATTATTTTTATTCATTGTTTCAAGTAGATCGTTCTCCGGAGTATATTTTTCCCCTCTGTTAGTAGCAATCGTCGGGACAATCGCTACTAAGCCACACCCCCACATCATGAATGGATTTGTATGTGAATTGTTTACATATAGTTTTTTTAGCTCCATATAGAAACAAATTATTTTATACATGTACATGTAATTATTAATTGTTGTTTGTTTCTACTTTCATAGGAACCCTGCTAGGTAGGTCATCTGGTAAGCATGAAACCGATAGCATGGTTTCTAGTGCCTCACATGATGGCCACGATCCTTTGGAACCCTTAGAGCACAGTGAAGAGGTTCATCATCACATAGGTACATTAAATTCATATTTATTTATTTTTCAACTATCAGTATCTTTATTTTGTATCGGTATTTTACACTTTGACTGATACATTTTTCTTATTTATATGTTGGGTGTTGATATTGCTTCTTAAGCTCCTTGGGAGGATTAAATCACCATGATAATGCTAGAGGAGATCATATAGCATCATGATTGGTTGTGCATACAGTTATAGTCCATGCACCCTGAGTTCCGATTTAGATGGTCGATGTCCATGATGATCAATGTAGTCGATGGGACATTACACATCAACCAAAGGGTGGGATCCCTGAATGACATTTTGCATACTTCTTTCTAGAGGAGGAAGGACTAGGTATTAGGTCCTAATAAATGGGAGGTGGTGAAATTTATAACAAAAGGAAAGGATGTCAAGGGAACCTTGTTTGACATCCCTCCTAATCACGCCACTGGACAACCTCTCTAATTCTGGGAGTTTAGGCTTGAGGTTGTTATGCCTCACATTTATGACAGGTTTATTGGATCATGGGGAATGTTCCCCCATCATGACCAGGTCTCCTTGTAATTTTCCAAACATATTTATGCATAGTTCATCTTACCCATACATCTTGGTTACATGAGTACCCCGTCGTCTTTCTATGCTATCGGGTGGGGGCACATTTATGAGTGTCCAATGTTAGATTTTTAAAAGTTTTATGCCCAATAAGAACAAGATCATTGAAAGAGTAACAAGCACAACAAGACAAAGAAGACACAAAGATTTATCCTAGGAAACCCTCACGGGGAATAAATCCCAACAAAACTTTCTCGATATAAAATCCAACCAAGTACATCGTAATACCACAAGACTAAGATAGTTTGCTTCTTCTCCTCCAGATGGAATCCTCTTTCTCTCTCTAGCGTACTTGCATAAGTTGTGAGTGTGTCCAAATAAGGAGGGTGCCTCAGCTATTTATATACATCAACTAGGAAGTCTAATAACCCAACATGGTTGACTTCACCTTCCCAACAGGGCCAACCTAACTTGGGAGACAGAAAAAATATATTTTAATAATTCTTTTGTGGGTACTATTGACTTGACATACAACGAAGGTTTCACCTCAAGACTCTACATGACCAAATACATCAATATCATCCCTAATTGGAGGAACAACATCTCTGGAAGGGAGGGACAACAATAATATAAAATAAAGTACAATAGAATATATTTTGCAGTTACATTATTTCAACACTCCCTCTTAACAAGGAAGGTATTCTACATCAACAATAACAACAACAGCTATAGTTGTACAACTAACTGGTGGATCTATATGTCATAGGAATTTTTGTAACAACATCATAAGCATCTGGAACATCATCATCACAGAACATCAACATCATTTAATAACATCATCACATAACTCCATCATCGTTGAACACCATCATCACGAAACATCATCATCGTGGAAAAACTTCATCATCATGGAACATCATCATCATAATAAGGCATCATCATGAGACATCATTATCAACATCAGCATGAGTATCATCATCAATATGTGAATAATGGAACATCATCATCAATATGTGAATACTGAGACAACATCACATGTAACATCATCAGTATGTAGATACTGGAACAACAACAACATCATTAGCATGTTAGTGGTAAAACAACATCATCAACAAATACATGTTAGATCATCATATGCATCATCAACATGGAGATGCTAGAACAACATCATCAGCAACACCATAGAATGTTGAGACAATGTCATCATCAACAGCAACAACATAGAGTGTTGTCATTGACATAGAGTGTTGGGACCACATCATCAGCAGCAACAACAACAGTACAAGGTGTTGTCATCAACATAGAGTGTTGGGACCACATCATCATCATCATCATCATTCCAGAGTGTTGTCATCAACACAGAGTCTTGGGACCACATCATCATGCCCTTAGGACATTTAAAGTAGAATCTTGGTAGGCACTTTGATAGATCCATTTGTTGTTTTTTGGGATTAATAACCCTTTCGTGCCAAACAATCCTATCCAGACATACTAATATCCCTATGACAAAACAAGTCTCGTATTGCTTACTAACTCTTTTGGGCCAAACAAGCCTATCCAGACATACCATACCTAGACTGAGATACCGTGACACCACTGTATTAGGAAACCTACCACATCATCATCATCATCATCATCATCATCATGACTTCCTCTTTCGAGGGAGGTCCTTTCAGGCTACACCAAGCTTGTCTCAGAAGTATTCAAACTTTACCTAAGGTAGAGGCTTAGTCAATATATCTTCCACTTGTTCCTATGTAGGAGCATATTGGAGCTGTACAACTCCCTTCTGCACCATGTCTCAAATATAATGGAACTTTATCTCTATGTTTTTTTACTTGTCATTAAATACATAGTTCTCTTCCATCTTGATGCAACTCTGATTATCACATTAGATATCAGTCACGTCCATCTATGTATTGAAGAGTCTCGTCAACAACTTTTGGAGCCACACTACTTCATTATTGGTTGCATATGTGGCAATGTGTTCAGCCTCTAATGTACTGAGAGAAAAACAAGTATGCTTTCTGATAAGCCATGAGATCATACCTAATCCCAAACTGAAACAATAACCTGAGGTACTCTTTCTGAAGTCGGTGCTCCCAACCCAATCTGAATTTGTGTAACCATGTAGTCTAATCTCATCATTCGCTGCATATCTGAGGCCACAATCTAATGTACACTTAAGGTACCTCATCACATGTTTAGTTGCAACTAGGTGAACATGTACGGGCTTCACCATATACTAACTCATTGTGTTTACAGTAAAACATATATTTGGTCAAGTATTCATCAAATACATCAAAGAGTCAATAATATGTCGGTGTAATGTAACAACGAATGTATATGAGGAATCATCATTCAATAGCTTCAAGTTCGTTAGCATCGGAGTGTTCATTGCTTTGCAATCCAACATCCCAAATCTCTTTAGAATCTCAACAACATATTTTCCTTGATTTAGAAAAATATCCTCTAGGAATTGCCATTCTTCAAGGACGAGAAAATAGTATATCATACCAAGATATTTCATTTTAAATTCAACAGCAAGCTTCTTCTTACATTCGTCAATAAGCTTCTCTTCACATGTTAGGAATAGATCATCAACCTATAGCAGTAGTATCATAAGACCTTCGTCAACAACTTTATAGTAAAGGTTAGAATTTACCTTATTTTTTGTAAAGCCCAAGCTCATCAGGAACCCATCAATTCTTCCATACCATGCTCTGGTTGATTGCTTTAACCCATATAGTGCTTTCTTCAATCTGCATATGTGTGAATTTATTTCATGGGTTTCAAAACCTGGAGGTTTTTCAATGTATACCTATTCTTCTATCACACCATTTAGAAATGTTGTATTTACATCCATTTGGTGTAGCTTCCATTTCATCTTGGCTTCCAAGGCAAGAACAATTCTGATTGAGGTATATCTTGTTACTAGTGCAAAAGTATCTTCACTCTCAATTCCTTCTTTTTGTGAGAATCCTCGATTTAATCAACTTGCCTTGTACTTCTCAATACTTTCATCTGCTGAATGTTTTGTCGTGAATATCCATTTTGAAGAAACAATTGACTTCTCTCTTAGTATTGGTACTACGTCCCAGACATCATTCTTTATGATAGATTGGTATTCTTCAAGCATTGCATCCATCCATTTCTTCTTCTTTGTAGCTTCTTCAAAATAGGTAGGTTCTGTATCAACAATATTACACATCAAGGTCGCATAGCTTGAATAGATCCTTGATCTTTTGCTTCCTTCTGGAGCTCCATATTTTTCTGCACCTTGAATGACATCACGAGCCCAAGATGGTCTTATTTTCTATGTGATCATCTCCTGAGGTATATCCATAGGCCTTTGAGGCTCTTCCATGTGATGGTCTTCTGGTATTTGTAATTCTTCTTCAATATTGCAAACTGGCATTCTACAGGTTCCTTCAACTTCGGGGGCTTCATGTTCTTCTTCTTGATCTTCATCAGCATGGTTCTTTCTAGACTTACTAAAAGTTGTGTCTTCATAAAATATAACATTTCTGTTGATCTCGATCTGGCAATAATCTGGAATGTACACTCTATAAGCTTTCGACTGATCATTGTATCCAAAAAATATTCCCTTCTTTCTTGAAGGGTCCAATTGTGTTCTTTTCTCCTTGGGAACATGTATAAACATAAGAAACCCAAAAATATTTAGGTGGTTGACTTCAGGATTTTCTCCGGTAAACATCTTTTCTAGAATTTTGTTCGCAATATCACTATGAGCAATTATGTTCTGAACATATAATGTGCTTCTAGATGCTTCAACCCTTAGGTGCATGGGTAAGCCTTGATCACGAATCATGGATTTCACAACTTCCATAATGGTTCGATTCTTTCTTTATGGTGCTCCATTCTATTGAGGATTATAGGGTGTGGTGACCTCCCTCTTAATCCCAACTTCTTTGTAGAAATTTTTAAATTCATTTGAAGTGAACCTCCTCAATTATCGAATCTTAAGGTTTTGATCTTCTTTTCAAATATGTTTTCCACAAGAACCTTGAATTCTTTGAATCTTTCCAATACTTCACCTTTTCCTTTCAATAATTAAATCCAAGTCTTGTGGGAATAGTCATCTATAAAAGAAACATAATAAACATACCCACTTAAGAAGTGGCTGACATTGGACTGCATACATCTGAATTAACAATGTCCAAGGTCCCTTTTGCTTTATTGTTGCTGCTTGGAAATGGGTTCTTGGTATTCTCCCCTTGAGCACGTCCTTTGCAAAATCCTTTATGATTGATTTGAATTTCTAGTAGACATGTGACTACCTTGCTCACAAATGGTAGGGATTTGTAGTTCATATGAGAAAGTCTCCTATGCCATAGTTCACATGGGTTGATGGTACTTGTTGTTAGAGCTAAGTCTGTATGTCCTTTTAGCTTGGAAATTCCTCCTTCTTCTACACCAATCACAACTGCATCATCTATCGTCTTTCCCTTTGGCGACATAAGTACTTCTCCATATACAAAAGAAACTATGAATCCCTTCTTATTTAGATATGAGATAGAAAATAGATTCTTCTTCAATCCTGGTACATATAGGAATTCCTTCATCTTCATAGACTTCCCCGAGTCCAACTTGTAAAAGGATTATCCCATTACCTTGATGGGATATTGATAGTCATATCCAAGCTTTACTTTGTAAGGAGAGTCTTTTTGGATAAGACATTGAAAAAAGTCTTTATAGTCTATCAAACGTCTGGAGGCTCCACTCTCTACGAGCCAAGTTTTGCTTCCATGAGAAATTGATCCAGTAAGGGCCGAAATCAAAACATATTCTTCAGTGGAGTATTCATCTTCATTGTTCTTTCATTTATCTGAGTCATCATCCTCAACTGCATGGGAATGGAACTTCTTATTTCCCTTCTTGAATTGTTCTGCTTTGATTGGACAATTCTTGTAATGTGTCCCATCTTGTGACATATGAAGCATTCAAAACATGAGAAGTCTCTTTTGGGTCTTGAGTTCCTTTGAAAGTTTTGATTTATTCTGGGAGAACGATCATGGACCTTTCTCTTGTTTGATCCTTTCTTTTCATGAGCTTCTAAGGCTTGATCTTTATCATCATTTATATTTTATTCTCTATTGTCTATTCTTCCTTCTTCCTGCACACATTCTTCCAAAATTCTGTTGAACTTGGTGAGATTTCTTCTAGCACATATACCTCTAATAAAAATTTCCCAATCTCTTGGGAGACCATTCAAGGTGGTCGTCACAACTTCTGCTTCCTCCACCATGTCATCGATAGCCTCCAATTTTTCTTTGATTTGAGATACTCTTGTGAAGTATGACTACATAGTTTCTCCCTTTTGAATCTTCCCTCCCTTGAGTTGGTTTCTCAAGGTCATTCTTATGTTGATGTTATTTCCTTCAAATAGATTTTTTAGAGCATCGAACATTTCTTTTGAAGTATTCTTTGGTGATACTTGAGGAATCAAATGGTACTTGATGGAGTTAGCTATGATACTTCTGTCTTTCATCATGTCCTTCTTGTGCTTGGACTTTGCTTCATCTCCCTCTGGCTCCTTGACCTCTTCTTTGATGTATCCTTCTATATCATGTTCTTCAAGGATGAACATATTATGTACTTCCATGCTCTAAAATTATCTTCTCCTTCAATATTTTCATCAAGTTTGGTTTTGTTTGTCATATTCAAGGAATGAGAACCTCAAATGGAAATATAAGAAGTAGCACTTACCAATTTTAGGACGGCTTCTGGAACCTCCTTTAATAAGACCTAGTGTTTGATGGTAAAACCCTAATTTTTTTCAGTTGTGATCTCTTGTAGGGCTGAATAGTGGAAAATATGTGCCTCCCCAAGGTGATCTATATTGTTTCTTGCTTTTCCTGAAATTGGTGATGGAACCTTGAAAAATATGAATCCTTAGTTCCTCCCAGCAGTAGTGACAGGTCAAAAATTGAAAATCCTCGGAATTGAATTTTGCCACCACAGAAAGATGTACCCTCCTAGGGTGAGTTTAACTAACCTTCTTTTTCAACTGATCTGACAAGGGAGTTTTCTAAAATGGCAAACTCTAGCTTCTTGTACTGTGGGAAAAATGGTTGCTCAATGTCTTCTTTCAGATTGGCTCTATACCATGTTATATTTTTAAAAGTTTTATGCCCAATAAGAAGAAGATCACCGAAATAATAAAAATCATAGCAAGACAAAGAAGACACAAAGATTTATCCTGGGAAACCCTCGTGGGGGAGAAAACCCAACAAAACTTCCTTGATATAGAATCCAACCAAGTACAATGTAAGACCACAAGACTAATATAGATTACTTCTTCTCCTCTAGGTGGATTCCTCTTTCTCTCTCTAGCGAACATGCATAAGTTGTGAGTGTGTCGAAATGAGGAGGGTTCCTCACCTATTTATATACATCAACTAGGAAGTCTAATACCCCAACAGGGCTGACTTCACCTTCCCAACAAGGTCGACTAACTTGGGAGACACAAAAATATATTTTAATAATTTTTTTGAGGGTACAATTGACCCAACTTACAATGGAAGTTTCACCTCAAGACTCTACATGACCAAATAAATCAATATCCTCTCTAATTAGAGGAACACCATCTCTAGAAGGGAGGGAAAACAATAACATAATATAAAGTACAATAGAATATCTTCCACGATTACATTATTTCAACATCTAGGGGCTCACATAGACCCCGTTTCTATAACACCCCCTCATTGACTAATTCACATCCCTATTTGAACTGCTATACTATCTAGGGATGTATTCGAGCGGTCATGGCTTGGAATTGAGACACAAGATTTGATGGCAGGTTCCATGCACATGGAATTGGGTAGTGTTATTGTTGCTATGCACAAGGAGAGGTCCAAACCACATTTTGGACCTACAGATCTTTATTTACAATGGGTGGACAAGTCAATTATTTGGATTATTAACCATTATACTCTAGTGTCATATGCACCGAGTGCTCGAGACTCATACTATCGTCTATACGATATATGCAAACCATCATCAACACAACAGGTATATTTATGTACTTAAGTTTTTTCATTATACATATTTAAATAATAATATTTAATACGTGTACATCTAAAAGAATCAATTGATTAATATTGATTTGTTTTTGTTTCTCAATGCATAGGACTGGATTTATCGATTCACTTTGTTCTACTTCCTTGTTAGTTGAGCGTCCAACCATTTCCCCTTATGATGTCTTCGTGGTACATATGCTAGCTCCCTTATACTAACTTTGTAATTTACATGCATGCATATAATTGAAATTATTTTATCATGAATTCCATCTTGTCCCTTGCTCAAATTGTACAGTGTATAGGTAAGGAGATTGCAAAGGAGCAGGAGACACTACAATCTCCTTTAGACTTCGATCATCAACCGCTAGTCGATGAGGTACTGTAATTTATGTTTCAATGCAATATATAATTCAATTTGATGATTAATTTATCATGTTCATTTATTATTCTTTTATTGATTACATGCATGAGTGACCATATGCATGCTCATATATTGTTGGGATCCAATGCTACTGTGATGTTCACAAAGGAGTGAGAAAAGTTGAGTTAGCACTATCTTGGTGAGTTACCATCAAATCAGAATCATCCTGGAGATGCCATACAAGAGGATTTGGAAAATATCACCATGGACTTGAGCCAAGTAAGTTGATCCATCATCATCTTATAAGTTTCAAGTACTATTTAAATCTAACCAACTTACAGAGATCAACATTTTATTTTTTGCAGTTCCCATCTTTAGACAACCTTTTCAATCATATGTCTTCCTACACTGGGGGCATGGTGTAGCCGATACTGGAGATGGGGATTACCACACAACCCATTAGGGCCCTGGTCCCCATATTAGATGATGCTTGTACTTTTTTATGAACTTGATGGAATTTTTCCTATCATATTTTTGCTTCATGGATATATGATGTCTTATGTTTATGTCGGCATGACTTATTTATCTTATGCTTATGTTATCTATATTTATCAAGTATGTTTAATTTTATGCACCTATATGTTAACTTTATCTTATACTTATGTCGATGAGTGTATGTTATTTATGTTTATGTCGACAAGTGTATACATGTTATTTATCTTATGTTCATGTATGTTATTTATCTTATGATCATGTTTACATTAGCGATTATACAATTTCAAATTTTACAATTAGAAGTTACAAGTTTAGGATTAGAAGTTACAAGTTACAATTTTACTTTTAGAAGTTATAGGTTTATCTTATGTTCATGTTTAATGTTTATGTTGTTTACCTTATTTTCATTTTTCATTTACAATTCATGATGTCAATTACAATTTATAAGTCACAATTACAATTGCAAGTTACAGTGTAATATTTAAATACAATTTCAAAATACCAACTCCCAATTGTACAATTACAATTTAAGAAAATGATAATTACTTACAAATTACTAATGTTACAATAGGAAATTACAATTTATGATGTCAGTTACAATTAACAATAACGATTAGTGTTACAATTTACAATCAACAATTACAATTGCAAATTATAATTTACAATCTACAAGTCACAAATAAAGTTGCAATTTACAATATGTAATATACCATTATAATTACAATTACAATTAATATTTAAAAAAATTCATAATTACAAATTACATTTGTATAATTACTCTTTTAAGAATTTACTAATTAGACATGTACAAATTACAACTTACAATTTCATTTATAATTTATGATGGTAGATACAATTTACAACGCTTATAAGTCACGGTCTACATTTTACAATTTCACAATACCAAATTGCAACTATCATGAGCCCCGAGGGGTAGCTTAGTTGGTTTGTGGTTCTGATTATAATACCAAATTAGTTAAGGTTGGAGGTTCAATTCTCTGGTTATTTCGAGTTTAGTCACCCAAAACTGGAGCCGACAGAGTGAGTCCCCTTCGGGTGTTCCCCATGGGAATTATTCTCATGGATGTAGTGTGTTCCGTCAAAGTTACAGGGCTGTGAACCACATTAGAAAACAATTACAACTATTGGCAATGTTGCACTATAGCTTGGGAGGGTTATGGGTTAACATGACAAGCTTTGGAAATGTGGCGAAGCGACGCGACTTCATAGCATAGGCGTCGAAGCAATGAGAATATTGTGTCAGAGAGTTATGAGTGAATGTAAGGATATCTCGCGTGGTAACAAAGTGGAATGTGATACCACATACATAATGCACTTCACTCCATTGGTAAACTTACATCCAAGGTTTGAGAATTGTGCTCGCTCTTTTTGGTTAAAAGTTGGGAACTTGTCTAGTTCTATCCAGTAGTGTTGTGATCACACAAATGAGATATGGATGCCAAATGTAAGGATAAGGCAATTGGTATTGATCTTGGAACAATTTACAATTGTGTCGCGGTGTGGCAACAAGATAGACTTGAAATTATTGTAAACGATTATGGAAACAAAACTACTCCTTCCATGGTTGCTTTCACACTCCCTCAAAGGCTAGTTGGATATGTGCCAAGTATCAAATCACAACCAGTCCACACAACATTGCCTTCTATGTCAAAATACTTATAGGAAGGAGAAATTCACTAACCCAAATGTGTTTTGGAAGCTTATCATAGTGGAAGCATGTGTCTTTCTCATCTGAATTTTTATTATTATTATTAAGTATAACAACAAAACTATCAACCCGAGGGAAAAACAAAACTACCAACCATGGATGCAAGAGAAACAATAACAACAATTGGAAGAGAGGTTGCACTAGTACTCACAATTCTCAACTCACTTGAATAAATCCCCAATGTGCTCCCTATTTTCCCCACTATTATAACACCATTGTCCTAGACCCCTAGTTTCATTGGCTCCAAATGTATTTATTAACTATGAATCCCTGAAAGGATGGACACTTTGTATTTTGTTTTATTAATATTAAAATCCACAAATTACAGCGATGAGGTGGACCGCTAAAAATATCATCGACCGAAGCATTCACCATAGGTTGAATGGGGTCTAGAGATGTCCTAGTTGGGAAACCCTGCTATGACTTTGTCAATTCCTTAAGTCCCATAATATTAACCTTAAGTCATGATTTAAGACTAAAACCTTTTGATTAGATTAAAAACTTGTTTAATATTAAGAAGGGGCTTAAGTGTGATTAAGAAGATTAATTAAAGGTTAATTCATTGAAATAAATGGATCCTAGGAGAGACCACACGTGGGATGGCATGAAAGACGAACGCCCATGGGAATTATCTCATAGGAAGGGGGATAGTTTGTCCTGGGGAAGGAGAATCAGTTTTGTTCTATTTAGAGGAGAAGGGGATTCCATCTTGGTTCGGGGAGAAATAGGTTTGTTCTAGCGACTATTATCGAACTAGTCCATGTCCAAGAAAAGGGTATGAGCAAAATTGATAGTGTTGCTTAATCAATTTGAACCAAATTTAGAACCCATGAACCATACTAAGAGAGTGTCTGTTGAAATTGTAACCATTTTTACCTTTGGATGTCCCAATGAAATGAAAAATGGTGTATGAAACTACCTTAGTGGAATTTTGAGCGTTGTGAATAGTGATGTGTCTCATTGTTTTACTTACAGATGGAAACTAGGAAGGTGGAATGCACAGTTTGGCATGGAATTGGTTGTAGACGAATGATCATGATTGCCAAGTGTTAATCTCTGAAAGAAATTACTATACTAGTGAAAAAAAAATCTGGTGAACCCATGGATCTCATCTTGTGGGCGGGATTTTACTGAGAGAATATGAACAAAATTACCTATGGTTGGGTGGAATGTTCCTCACACGCAATCAATTGCCCAATTATGTTGTTTTCATATAGGTACAATTGTTGGTAAATATATTGTTATTTTGCAATGTTAAGTCTTGTTGGAATCAAGATTAATGTTTCCTGTTTATTTTACATGTATGAAATGTGCATGATTAAAATGTTGTAATTCTGTAATCAATTCCATAATCCTCATGTTTTTCTAAAATTCATACATGTTTAAAATTTGAACATGGTTCTTGAATGTTTTATGTATTTAAGCTGCTTGGAATAGGTTTCAACTATAAAGGGGTGAATCTAGCTAGCTTTAATAATAGTTGTACCTATACAGAATGTGTTATGCCTCAGTCCAAAAACTGTTAAGTTAATGACCCCAAACATACCTTAGTCATTTTTTTCTAAAAATGGCTAAGCGTTAGACTCTTGAAATTCACGGAGGAGTTGTAGCGGGTAAACTTCCAATATACCGCAGTGCTGATGTGTCAAGTTGGTGACACTGGGGAACCAAATTCGGAATTGGCATATTGTTTGTGAATGGATCATTGTATTGATGTTAATACTAACGAGCTGACACTGAAGTACAAATGTCAGTATCGGGGTTTCCTTGTGGGTTGTGTTAAATAACAGGTTAACCGTCAATGCATCGAAGTGCCAGGTTGCTAGTGTTGACGACGGAATCTGTGTATCAAATATAAGTTTAATTTTCATGACAATGACAATGTTTTGATGGTGAGGTGCCAACGTCGGGATCAACAGGAAAAATATGAATGGGTTTCCATGGTATGTCAATGTCCAAGGCCCAACATTGGGAGCAGGGTTGGAATTTCAAATGGAGGACACCCGTCAAAATTGCCGGTAACAATCAAAATCTGAAACGTTTTCTGTATTCTAAGCCAGATTTTGACGGTCTCCCTAAAATCTTAGCTGTATTTGACGGGTAAATTGACCCATGACGGGCATTTACCCGTCCATCCCTGATTGGGAGACTTGGGGATTTCCAACATTGGGAGCAGGGTTGGAATTTCAAATGGCGGACACCCGTCAAAATTGCCGGTAACAATCAAAATCTGAAACGTTTTTTGTATTCTAAGCCAGATTTTGACGGTCTCCCTAAAATCTTAGCTGTTTTTGACGGGTAAATTGACCCATGACGGGTAAAATCTTAGCTCTAGTGTCAGGAGAGTTTGGCCATCTAAGGGAGACGGAAATAAAACATCGGGATTGTTTTATTTGGATATTTTATTTATTGTCTTGACGTTGAAACATTGGAATAGTTCTATAGGAAGCGGTTAATCACGTCGGTACAAGTACTTAACCATGCTTAAGTTTGTTTTATACAAAATTATTTAATTAACCAAGATTCTGCTAATCGGAGGGTGGAATGATGCTCTTTGGTGTAGACTTAATTTATAAAAAAAATATGTACTAACATGTTTAAAAAGGGGTTTTTATTGTTAGTGTGTATGGTAACATTTGGGTATATTAAATTCTACACAGTATCGATATTTCATTGTCTAAAACATATTAAAAAAAATAAAATTTAATTATATATGTAAAATGTTCAAAATAGATGGGGATACTCTTCCCACATATTGTCTTCTAGTTCCCATGTTGCTTCCTCGAGATTGTAATGGGTCCATTGGACCTTTATCTGACCTATGGCCCTATTCCTGAGATTCTTGATTCTTCTATGCAATATACATATTGGTTGTACTTGGATTTCCCCTTTGGGTTCCACTTAAATCACAGACCAATCAAGTATATGATTAGAACCATAAACATATTTTTTCAATAATAAAATATGGAAAACATTGTGTACTTTAACCGTAAGAGGTAGGGATAGCTCATAAATCAATGGTCCAATTCTTCTCAGGACCTCAAATGGTCCACAAATCCTAGGGGGCAATTTCTTGCAATTACCTAACTGCAATGAACTTTTTATGCCCCTAATCTTTAAAAACACTTTGTCCCGAACCTGGAACTCTTTGTGTATTATATTTTTATCTACATAACTTTTATGTCAGAATTGAGATATATTTAAGTTTTGTTTGATCCTAATTAACTGTTGTTCCATATCCTGAAGCATTTATTGTCCAACAATCAGCCTATCCACAAGCTTGTTCCAATTCACTGGAAAATTGCACTTCCTACCATAAAGTTCTTTAAACGAACTTATCTTCCATGGTGCATGGTAATTGTTGTTGTAAGAAAAATCCACCAAGTATAGATAGTCTTCCCATTTAATGGGCTTGTCAATTACATACATTTGAAGCACGTCTTCAATGATTTTATTAACTCGCTCAGCCCATCCATCCACCTACAAATGATAAGCTGTATTAAAGTTGAGTTTGGTTCCAAATTATTTGAACAAACCCTTGCAAAAGTTCGAAGTGAACTTGGAATCTCGATCTGAAACAATTTCCTTTGGAATTCCAAGTGTCCTGGAAATTTCTTTCATATAGATTTTTGCGATCTTGGCTTCCATAAACGTTGACTGAATACGTACAAAGTGAGTTGACTTTGTTAGTTTATCAACCACCACTATAATAGAGTCATTTTACTTCAGTTTCCTTAGAAAATTTGTAATGAAATCAATGGTTATTGCATCCCACTTCCATTTAGGTACAACCAAGGGATGGAGTAGACCAATAAGATGTATGTGTTTTACTTTTACTCTTTGACATTCCAAGCATTGAGCAAGTTACCTGGCCACTTATTTCTTCATGCATGGATAGTAGTACATTTTCTTAAATGTTATCAAAGTCTCTTGATAACTAGGATTCCCTACATAAGGTACATTATGCATTTCTTATAATATGATTTTATTTAAGTCACTTTCAGCTGGTACATAAATTATGTTATTGAAATGGAGAGTTCCATGTTCAACCAATGCATATTAAGAAAAATTTAACAACCTATTTTCTGTCTACAACACCGCCACAACTTGTAAATAATGATAGTTTGTTTTCAATGCCTCCTACAATCTGGTTTTTAAATCATACTTCCAATCGTTGATTTATTAAACTTGCGTTAACCAAGTTATTATGCTAAGCGCATCAGCCACTTTGTTCTCTTTACCTTTAATGTGCTTGATTTCAAAATTTAATTCACTCGGGAATTCAATCTGCATGGCTTGTTTAGCATTTAAATGAGGTTGCTCAACCAAATATTTTAGGTTGTGATGATCAGTGTTTAACTCAAATTTGTTTCCCATGAGATAATGCATCCACATCCAAAGTGCATGAACTATGGCATCTAACTCCAAGTCATGAGTAGCATATTTTTTCTTTCTCCTTCACTTTCGGTGGTTCATAGCAAATTGCATGTCCATCTTGCATTAGAACTCCATCAAGCCCTTCCAAAGATTCTTCCATACATACCACATTCTATTTGTATAGATCCAAAAATTTTAATATTGGAGCACGTGAGTAACTCGTTTAAGAGTCTGAAGCTATATTCACACTTTTGGTTCCAAATAAACATCACACCCTTATTTTATAACAATGTAATCGAATTGGAAATTCGAGAGAAAGCTTCTATTAACATTTTATAATAGACTGGGAATCCCATAAATGATCAAACTTTGGTAACATTTTTTGGATTAGGCCAATCTTGTATGGCTTTTATATTTGTTGGGTCCACTGTTACCACTTCTTCAAAGATGATGTGACACAATACAATAATTGCTTCTGAAAATGAGAAGTTACTAAGCTTGTCATATATTTGATTCTTTCTCAATGTCTGCAAATGAATCCCAAGATGTTCTTCATTCTCTTCTTTGGATTTGGAATATACCAAAATGTCGTACATTAACACTATAATAAACTTGTTTAAGACTTCTTTAAACACACCATTCATTAGACACATGAATGTGGTTGGGGAATTTGTTAGTTCGAAGGGCATGAATGTGTATTCATAACTAGTTCCAATAAATGGTTCTAAATGTTGTCTTGTTGATACTTCATGCTTGGTGTGTATCTGATGGTAACCTGGCCTTAAATCAAACTTGGAGAAAATCTATCTCCACGTAATTAATCAAACAAGTCATCAATCCTCGACAATAGATACTTGTTCTTAATCGTGGACTTGTTCAACTACTTGTAATCCACACACAACCTCATTGTGCCATCTTTCTTTTGTATGAAGAGAGCAGGTTTTCCCCATGGATAAATAATAGAGCGTATATAACCCTTCTTTATTAGTTCTTCTAGTTGTAATTGTAGTTCCTTCAACCGTGGGGCACTCATTTTGCAAGGATATTTTGATGTTGGCATAGATCCAGACACCAATTCGATTGTAAAGTCAATGTCCCTCTTTGGTGGTAACCTAGGTACATCTTGAAACACATCCTCGAATTATTGTAACACCAGAATTCCTTTAATGTGTGGCTCCATATCAGTTGATACATCCTCAACATAGATCACATATAGTTGACATCCCTTTATGAGATACTTCTTCATTTAAATGGTTGATATTTGTGTCACAGAAATCGGTTTTGGAATTCCTTTACATTGAACTGTAATCCCATCCTCATCCAGGAACATGATGATTTTACTATGGGAATCAAGAATAGCATGATGTGATTATAGCTAAACCATTCCAATCGGGATGACATATGAGACTAAAGGAATAACATCCAAATTGGACTTGGTTTGCAACCCATTCATTTTAAAATAACCGTGTTTAACCACTGAAGTAATCTTACTTCTCATTCTTGTAGCTAATAGCATCATTCTACGCTTAGGAAATTTCTTTCTTTCTAATTTTCATCTTTCAGCCAAATTAGTATTTGCATAGCTGTAAGAAGCTCCAAAATCAATCAAAATTAAAATTGGAAAATTATTTATTTTACCTTCAATTTCAATCATTGATGACTGGTGGTATGCCTTGATATTGTCCAAGGATGCATAAATACGAGGAATGGTTCAAGCGACATCTCCTACTATATATGCTTCTTACACAATATACATATTAGCATTCTTGATTTTCCTTTCAGTACATTTATTGAGGTAGTGGTCACCTCCACATTCCAGCATTTAACTTGTAACAACCTCTTTTTTCCTATGGAATTAGTCACCCTTTACTCATCCTTTAGAGTGAGTTGTTTGAAAGAGTTGTATTGACTCTACTTAACATCATTAAACTTAAGTATCTTTCTCCCATGTTCCTGCTTATCATTTAGTTTATTTTTCCATCCGTTATACAAATCCTACCTACTCTTACCTTGCTCATACATGCATCTAGCCTTATGTGTGCATTCCTTCAAGGTATGAGGCTCGTCATAAGTTATTCAGTTCTTGTAGAATACTAAAAAACTATTGCTGAACCACTAAATCTTGAGCTTTTCATCTTGTATGAATTCCACATAACACAAAAGTTCCATAAATATTTTCTCATACTCTTCCATCATCATAATTCCTAATCTGAGTTCAAAGAACTCTTGCGTTTTCTTATCATATTTTGTTGTGATAGGTATTCAAGCTTGAAATACCTTTGAAAAATCCTCCATGATATTTTCCTCATCAATATATTCTACCTGCTTCAATTGATTCCACCACTTGTAAGATCTTCCTTGAAGATTATAAATAGAAATACATGCTTCTTGATTATCAGTATAGTCATGCAATTGCAAATATTTCTTCATTTATAGAAGCCAAATATCTACAATTTCTTCATATTTTTCTCCATCAAAGGTGGGAGATTTAAGCTTCATGTGTTTACCGTATAGCACATTCCCATCACTATTTCTCTTCTGATTCCTTGTAGGATGAATATCATGTTGGGTTTTAGGTTCCTCATTCCCATGATGGATTTCAACTAAATTATATTGGCCCCAAGCAACCCCCTTTGGCTTACATCCCTTTCTCTAGAATGCTAGTATCTATCAATAATTCCTCTATTTATTGATTCTTCTCCTTCCCTTCGTACAACTGAAGATACATGTTGCATCTGATTTTGTATGTGAACCAGACTTTGCATCACTTGCTGATTTATTTGATTTTGTTGATCTAAAATCTGTAGAATTTCTCCATTCCCAATCTGAATATCTTTCAAACATGGGAATACTTCCATTGTCCTCATCTCATACTGATGACCATTGGATTATGTTCTTTGTATACCCATGCCAACTTCTTTAGCAAAGTTGGACATTTCAGGATCTTCTTCCATTCTTTCAGTATCGCTTGCCTACTACACTGGAAATTAGCTAGTACAATGGCATGAAACTGAACTGTCACTAGCAGTTTGAATTCATCCATGATTGTTAGTTCACATCAATATTCATTTGCATAACATAATTTTACATTATCCATATATAAACATTTCATACAAGAAATATTACAAGATCAAATAAACTAGAGAATTACCATTCTTTGTAAAATCAAAGAAATACCAAAGGCTAAGTGTTAAAACCTTAGCTCTAATACCAATGTGTAATGCACCTACATGTTACAATACACACTAACAACACAAACCCACTTTTAAATAGGGTAGTAAATAATTTTTTATAAATTAAATCTATGTCGGAGAGCATCATTCCACCCTCCAATTAGAAAAATATTGGTTAATTAAATAAATTTGTATAAAAAAACTTAAACAGGGTTAAGTACTTATGTCGACGTGATTAATCACAACCTACAAAACTATTCTGACATTGGGTCAGTTAAATAAAATATCAAAATAAAACAATCATGACAATTTATTCCTGCCTCCTTAAACTGGCCAGACTCTCCTGACATTCTCGACATCGGGAGTCGAAAGTCAGAATCACAAATGAATGTATAAATGTTACCTTCTCGACGTCAATGTTCCAACCTCAGAACTTATGCCTCCCAACATTGGGACTCAGACATTGATAGAACATAGAAATCCGTTCCTATTTGTCATGTCGATCCTAATGTTAGCACCTCAACATTGTCATGAAAATTACACTTATATTTGATACGTCGATTCTACCATCAGCACCGGTACCTTGTCACTTCAGCACATCGACGGTTAACATGTCGCTTAACACAATCCACAAGGAAATCCCAATACCAACATTGGTACTTGGGTGTTGGCTTGTGAATATTGGCACCAATACAATGATCCCAATAACGGTATATTGATTCCAACATCGGGACCGACATACTATTGGTGAATGGATCGTTGTATAGATTTCAATGGATCGTTGTATAGATTTCGATACCGACGAGCTGACACTGAAGTATCGACATCGGTATGGAGGTTTCCTTGTGGGATGTCTTAAAAAACAGGTTAACCATTGATGCACCAAAGTGTTGAGACAACAGAATCAACGTATAAAATATAATTGTAATTTTCATGACAATGTCGATGTTTCGAAGCCGAGGTGCCAACGTCGAGATTCGAAGGACAAATAGGAATGGGTTTCTATGTTACGTCAATGTTTGAGTCCCAACGTCAGGATACCCAAGTTTCGAGGTCGAAACATCAGCATCGGGATTGTAAAATTTATACGTTCATTTGTGGTGTCGATTTACGACTTTTGATGCCAAGAATGTCGAGAGAGTCTAGCCATGTCAGGGATTGGAAATAAACCGTCATGATTGTTTTATTTTGATATTTTATTAACTGAGCCAACGTTGAAAGGTCGAAATAGTTATGTAGGACATGTTTAATCACGTCGGTACAAGTACTTAACCCTATTTAAGTTTGTTTTATATAAATTTATTTAATTAACCAAGATTTCGCTAATTGGAGGGTGGAATGATGCTTTCCGATGTAGATTTAATTTATAAAAATGCAAGTACTACCATATTTAAAAAGGGGGTTATGTTTTTAGTGTGTATTGTAAGGTGTGGGTGTGTTACAACTATGGCATAATATTAAATATTTTGTTTATCACCACTGATATGTTTCCTAACTATGAGCTCAAGTATGTTATTAAAACATGGATTTGAACCCCACTGTTTAATTAGAATGGCTAAGTTTTAATACATTTTGACCATCGCCAAAATGCAACAAGACACCTCATGTAATAGAACACATCAAGCATTGTACTAGTTGTTTTAATTGTCAGATCATCCAAGCATGGGGGTATACTAGATACTAGGTAGTGATTGTAATAATTTTAGTTTTATTAATCAATTATATTTTATTTTGAATTTTGATCATTTAAACCACTATTGCATGGAATTTTGTCCCATTAGAAATTTGCTTGACCAATCATAAAATCAAATTATTATAATTTAAATTTTTTTCTATTTACTTTAATTTTTTGAAATATTAAAATTATGCATATCATCATAACACTTTGTAAGTTGTTTCTTAAAAAGCAAACAAATGCAAGTCAACAAAGTTTGAATTCCCAACAAAAAGTATATCCTACCTTTGCAAGGATAACAAATAATAGGTTCATTGATCGAACTAGGATGAGGGTTTTGTAAGCTCGATTAAGATTCTTTTAAATGTTCAATCAAGATTTTAAATAACTTGATTGAGCTTTTACTAACCACAGATAAACCTTACATTGAGCTACTTAAAAATGCATGTAAAACCTCAAACGAGATTTATAAAAACCCCAATCGATGGCTTCAAAATAGGTTGTTAGCCATTTTTCTACAAATTTAATTTTATTGACCTCTTTCCAGGCTTAAACCCTGTCTTGGGATGCACTTTATGTGGTGTACTTCATACTGATGGATTCATCAACGAATCGTATATCTATTGACATATGATTCACGGGTTTCTAATTTCATATGAATTTTTTTAATTTTCTTTTCAAACTTATACTTACAAAACTATGTCCACAACTTTGAATCAACACAAAGAAAAATTAACAGCATAAAAAGGACTCAACCAAACAATTTCAAAACATATATATGCCCTGTATCAATGCATTCTTTTAAAAAAAATAACTTTTGTTTTTCAATTTTTGTAAGTAGTAAAAGGAAGTTTACATGCACAAACATATGTCTGAAATGCGATGAAAATTTTAAATGGTCGGTTTCAAAAATTAATTAAAAAATATAGTTTTCTACCATAAATTTGAAAAAAACATGTGTGCTTCGGTACATTTCGTGCATTTTATGTTCATATATTTTTTCAAAAATTATGCATTTATCATTAAATTATTTTACATTTACACAAACCACTTGTTAACTTTTTCTTAAATTTACAAGAAGAAACCTATCACTAAATGCAATTTTGGCATACTAAATAATATTATTTTTTTAAATATAGGTGGATAGACAGTATAATTCCCTACTTTTTTTGTTGTGTGTTGGAATTCACAAGGCATATATGATTTTTGAAGCCTTCGATTTGATAAATGAGTAAAAAATTGAATTTTCACTATCACTTTTGACCAAAATATGTTACTCATCTTCATGGATTCACCTTGGAGTGGAGTTCAAGAGTAAGATTGAAGATTTCAAAAAAATAAAAAATAAAAAGGCCATACATTCTCATGCATGTTTACCCGTTTGGGGTTTTACCACATATATCTGGTGTATTATTTAATTTTCTCTTGTCTCTTATTATTTTGATTATATGGCACTTGTATGGAGAGAAGGTTAAACTAGTAGATTCTTGCTATTGATTTGTATGTTAGCAAATATATTGTTGTATATTTATGTATATTTCTCAATATTTTAACATGGTATAAAAGTTGGTTACTATTATCTACCTTCTTTCATTATTTTTTTGTTCGAATTTATTTTACAAACATCAAGTTCTTCAAAAAAAATTTGGGGCCTCCCATATCTAGTAGATTTTCCATCAAATCTATTCAACCCTTATGGTTTTTCTTTAGATCTAAACATTTTTCTACATGTTTGATATTTTTTTCACAAAACGTAACCCTTGCCATTTTTTTCATTTTTTAAAATGAACTTTTATTTATTTATTTTATATCTGATTTGAAATCTATTGTATACTAACCTAACATCAAGGATATATTTCTCTAGTCATAGATCTTGTTGTTTGTCTATTTTTTGTTCATATTTTTGTAGGTTTTCATCTAGATAGCTTCGGCCTTCAACAATCTGCAATTCTGGTCCTTAACAAACAGACATGTAGGTAGCAAAAAAAGAAGGCACATCCATACACGATGTGTCTTCATAGAAGGTGTGTACCGCCATTATCAACCTTCACAAAAGGCGTGTACATCCTATTTAAGTGATTATTTTTGGTGTTCCATATAAAAGGTTTGCAGATCAATTAGTTAGGTGGGTGTTCCCATGAAGATGGTTAACACTTTTTTGCAAGGCGCGGGTGTGGATTGACTAAATGATGAGCTCGATCAAGCTTTTACCAATAACTCAATAGATGGTTTAAATAACCCTCAATTGAGCTATAAGAAAACAAATTGGGTTAGGAAAAAGCTCGATCAAGATATTTCAATTAGTTCGATCAAGCTATTAAAAATTTTTGTGCATATTATGAACATATATCATTCGAATAGTTAAAAAGCTCAATCAAGCTATTGTCTAGATCAATATGTTTAAATTAATATATTTTTTTAACAAAGAATTAGAATCAATTTTAATTACTTATATGTAATAAAAAAACTTCCAATTTTATTGTATTAAAAGTTTTTTCTAACATGATTTATGTCCCATGGTTTTGGTAACCCATGGTAAATTTTTCCATGGGATCACATCACATAAAATACCATGGAAAATTTTATGCCCAAACTGTTAAGCTTATTACTATTTGGGTTTTGGTAAACCATGGTAAATTTGCCCAGGTATCACATCACATACCATGAGAAAATTTACCATGGTTTACCAAAACCATGGGACATAAATCATGTTACGATTCAATATTATTTCAAAAAGCCATGGTTGTTAAACTAAGTATTATTATTTAGTTGTTAACAATATAAAAAATATAGCACTTATTAACAAAATTTAATTTTATATGGAGAAAATATGATTAATTAAAACTATTATTATTTATATATGGAGAAAATATTTTATATGGAGCAATTGCTTGATCGATCTATTTGAGTTAACACTATTTTTTTTACATTTTTTACACATAATTTAAACTTGATTAAATATATCAATCTAGTTATTAGCTCGATCAAGCTTTTGGATTAACCATAGTTAAACCCTCGAACGACGTGTTTAAAAACTACACACAAAACCTTGATCGAGAAATTAAAAACCCTCGATTGATCTAATAAGCTCGATTGAGGGCTTTAAAACAAGCTTTTAGCCCCATTTTTTGTAGATTTAATTTTTTTGGCCTTTTTCCCAAGCTTAAACCCTATTTTGCGATGGACCTTAGGTGGCAGACTTCATACAGATGGATTCTTCAACGAGTCCTCTAACCATTGTCATATAATTTACGGGTTTATCATTTCATAATATATATTTTTTATTTTCTTTTCAAACTTATAGTTACAAAACCATGTCCACGCCTCTGAATCAGCGCAAAAAAAATTAACAAAAAAAAAAGTGCAGAACAAAAAAATGTCAATATATAAGCCTCATATTAACATGTCCTCTTCAAAAGGGTATTTTTTGTTTTTTATTTTTGTAACCAATAAAAAAAAGTTTAATTGTACACATATGTGTATGAAATGGGATTATATTTTTAACCGTCAATTCAATACACACACACACGCCCTAGTGCATTTTGTGTAGATTGTGTTCATATTTTTTTTCGAAATTATGCATTTATCACTAAATTATTTTACGTGCACACAAGACACTTGTTATCTTTTCTTGGAATTTACAGAATGAAACCTATCATTAAATGCAATTTTGACATATTAAATAATATTATTTTCTTTTTTAAATATAGCTGGAAGGACAACATAATTCACTGCAATTTGTTATTTTGTTGCATATCAAAGTTCACATGGTGGATATGAGTTTTGAGGGCTTTGAGTTAATAAATGAGTAAAAATTTGAATTTTCACTGTCACTTTTGGTGAAAACGTGTTACTCGTTTTCATGGATTCACCCAGGTATCGCTAGGTTTTGTCATTGGTAAAAAATTATGGTTTTGTTCAAACTCTCTTCTAGATCTTATCTTCTTGTCTTGTTGTAATAGGGTTTAGTATATTGATTCATCATTATGTGTTCCAAAGTAGCTTATGTTCCAAAATTAGTTGGTATTAACTATACCTATTGGAAGAGAAATATGATTGGCATTCTTAGAAGTAAGAATATATGACGCTTAGTTAAAGGTGAACAAAAGAAAACTATCAATGCTAAAGTCTTAGCTATATGGGAAGATCGATGCAATCAAGCAAGAAGACTTGTTGGACAAATTGTTTTAGATAGTTTACAGGTATATATTGAGGTTGATAATAGCCTAATTGAGGTATAGAAAATGTTATCTTCATTATTTTATAAAACTGATGATGTTTCTATTTACTATCTTGAAAATAAGATCCATGAGTTAGACCCTAAATATTTTCATAGAATAGAGTCATTTCTTGTTGAAATTAAAACTTATAATGAAAAGTCAATTAAGTGTGGTAGCGATTACAAGAAAAATGATAATGCCTGGATTAGAGGAAATTTCAACTCAAAATGGGCCTCCTAAAATGAACTAATAAAATAATAGTTAAAATAATAAAATAATATTTATTAATTTTGGAGGAAG